>JAQGBW010003056.1:0-17444 GCA_034698625.1 Julus scanicus
AACTGTTCACACACGTTTAGTTACTAAAATACTTGCCACTTGACTAAATTACTAGCTTAGTGTGAATCAGGCTTAAGCAAACAGTAGCTTTACAATTAAGATGGTCCGGGCGTCGGTGGCTATTGGGCGCCAAAATTGTGCCAAAGGGGGGCCAAAGGGGCGCCCAAAGAATTATAATGAATTTCTTGGATTATTTATTAGATTCATAATTGTTGAAATTGTACACTTATTTTAAAAAACACAATGCAAACAATGCTATTTTACAGATACTAGTGGGAGATGAAGGGGGAGGCAACCGAAAATTTGGGTGTTTTTCCCTGGGCGCCAAATATCCTCGCTAGGGGGAGGGTAGAGTCCAGAATCTTGGGGGGACCTAAGAAAAATCTCGGTTTAAATGCAGAAATTGTGTTTTCGCACTTTTAAATTCGGCTTGAAATTTATAACATTTCTCAGAATTCGGGGAGGGGGAGGAGATGGAAGAGGGATATGCCCACAATATTCTCCCTCTTCCCCATAAATACGGCCTTGAGATTTACTGTGTAATGCTGAATTGCATCATACAGGCGGTCTCAGAATTCAGAGTGGGGATCTGTCCACAATATACCCCCTCCCCTATATAGACGGTCTTGAGATTTAGCTCAGAATTCGGAGGGGGAGGGGATATGTCCACAACATCCCTCCCCCATTTATACAGCCTTGAGAAATGTACTGTAAAAAATTGAATTAAAAAACTGAATACAGGGCGTTTCAGAATTCGGAGGGGGATCTGTCCACAATATCTCCCCTCCCCATATAGACGGTCTTGAAATTTAGCTCATAATTCGGAGGGGGAGGGAGACTTCCACATTATCCCCCCTCCCATATAGACAGCCTTGAGATTTACGGTAAAAAGCCGAATTGCAATATACAGTGCGTCCCAGAATTCGGAGGGGTGCTTTGCCCACAATATCCCCCCCTCCCCCTATATATGCGGCCTTCAGATTTAGCTCAGAATTCGGAGGGGGAGGGGATATGTCTACAATATCTCCCCCCTCCCTCCCTTTCCCATATAGACAGTCTTGAAAATTTTACTGTAAAAAGCCGAATTGTATCATACAGGGCGTCTCAGAATTGGGTGGGGTGATCTGCCCACAATATCCCCCTCCCCCCTATATGCGGCCTTCAGATTTATCTCAGAATTTGGAGAGGGGATCTGTCCACAATTTCCCCACCCCCCTTCCCCTTTCCTCCCTTCCCATATGGACAGCCTTAAGATTTACTGTAATAACCCGAATTGCATCATACAGGGTGTCTAAAAATTACTCGTGCCTAAACATGAGGGGTATACGATGACGAATGGTAAACTACTAATAGATGATGCTCTCGTGTGTACAGTATTCATTGTGCATAAGTACAGAGGTTTTCATAATGCGAAGATAGGCAACCCGAATTTATTTTACGATGGCACCACGCTGCTTATTTGACATCCTGTTAACATTATAGCATTATAGACTCTTATAATGACGAGAATCCCTATTGAGGGAATATCGTATAGCCTATTCGTTACCCATTTAACCCTTTGAGTCCAGGAGGAGACTCAATGAACGCTAAGAGGATGATCGAAATACCCTATTTTTATTGCGAGAGAGAGAGGGGTAGACCATGACACAAAAAAAAACCTGAACCCTTGTCTGACAACCGTACTTAAGAGTAAAAAAAAAAAATAATAATAATAAACTAAATAAAAAAAATGCACTACATAACGCCAAGGTAGGGGTAACTCGAGGATTCAAGGGGGTAATGCGTATCGAGTACACAAAACGAACCCAAAACGAAGGGGTTGAGGTGTGAGGGAAGGGTTGAACAGACAGAACGGGTTAACCCGTGTCATCGATGTTTTATTTAGACAAGAATTGCGTGGGGGAACAACAACAAAAATGGAGGGGTGAGTAAATAATAGCAAAAGTGTGGATGTAAATTTTGGTGATAAGGGGGGTTGAGAGTTGATCCTGGGCCAGACAAGAAGGTCCATGAATGGATCAATGGAGAAAACCTACCTAGACTAACATTTTTGACAATCGATGATGGGGGATATTGATTCAACATTTTTGTTCAAAACACGATGTTGAGTTGTTTCCTTTTGTCGATGTTTATGGGTTTATAGAAGGGGCGTGAAAGGGTTATTGCTTTTTTAGTGACACCACGATGTAGAAGTTGATAGGGTATAAAAGGTTTTTGGGGAACCCCAAATAAGCGGGGGTCGAGTAGAAAAAATTACAAACTAGTGTGATTTATAACATTACTTTTTTTTTTCGTTTTTGCAAAGGGTGAATATGGTAAGTAAGGGTAAAAGTATTGGGTATATAAAGGGTTGAACCACGTAGGAGGCACGCAGCCAAGGGTCAATTTGCATATGGCTATGGTCTGATAAACAAGTTGACATTTTATTATCGAAGTCAACATGATTTTGAAGAGCTCAATGAATATAAAGTAGTTTAGATGTCAATAAACTACTTCATTAGGCCTCCTAGTTTAAATAAGCAATGAGGAGGGGGGAGGAAGGAGGGGGGTAAAACAAGGGCTGGACAAAGTGGACTGTTGCTCAATTAGTGATAAGAAATTTGTCAAATTGTTAACTTAGTCAATTTGTCAGTTTTTTGTCTGCTAACACGCCGCCATTTTGAAAGTTAGAATTTTCATAGTTTCTAGGAGAAACGATGCAATAATTGTGAAGTTTGTCACAATACTTATACAATCTAGAAAGGCAACAAAGTTTAATGATGATGGTGGACTTTTCAAGTTGCTGATGTCCCAAAGTTTCATATTTTAAATAGATTTTAGGCAAAAGGTAACACAGATTTATCAGAATTGGGACTTACAGACAGTGTTTTTCTTTAAATTACTGTCCCAGCTGGAAGTGTCGGGAGTTGGAGATGCTCACAAGTGTTAAGACAGTCCTAAGATTTGTAATTTTTTGAAAGCAAGATGCCCTGCCTGTCTTCAAGAGTCTATAAAGACAGTTTCATCAGTTCTTTGTAGTCTTACTACACTAAACAAGTCAGAATCCCAAGACAGTGTTTTCTTGTAAGCAACTGTCCCAGCTGGAAGTGTCAGGAGTTGGAGTTGCCTGTCTTCAAGAGTCTTTAAAGACAGTTTAAGCAGTTCTCTGTAGTCTGTATATAACTAAACAGGTCAGAATGGCAAGACAGTGTTTTTCTGTAAACAACTGTCCCAGCTGGAAGTGTCAGGAGCTGGATTTGCTCACAAGTTTTAGGACAGTCCTAACATTTGTAATTTTTTAAAAGCAAGATGCCCTGCCTGTCTTTAAGAGTATTTAACGACAGTTTAATCAGTTCTCTGTAGTCTGTATTAAACTGAACAGGTCAGCATTGCAAGACAGTGATTTTCTGGAAACAACTGTCCCAGCTGGAAGTGTCAAGAGTTGAAAGTTTCTCAATGTCTTCCGGAACCGTTTAAAGACAGTGTTATTAGTTATCTTCAGTCTGTTACAAACTAAAGATGTCAGCATGACAAGACAGTGTTTTTCTGTAAATAACTGTCCCAGCTGGAAGTGTCAGGAGTTGGAGATGCTCATAAGTTTTAAGACAGTCTTAGATTTTGCAGTTTTTTTAAAAGCAAGATGTCCTGCCTGTCTTCAAGAGTCTTTAAAGACAGTTTAATTAGTTCTCTGTAGTCTGTATTAAACTGAACAGGTCAGCATTGCAAGACAGTGATTTTCTGGAAACAACTGTCCCAGTTGGAAGTGTCAAGAGTTGCAAGATTCTCTGTGTCTTGCGAAATAGTTATCTTCAGTCTGTTACAAACTAAAAATGTCAGCATGGCAAGACAGTGTTTTTTTCTGTCAGGAACTGTCCCAGCTGGTAGAATCAGGAGTTGGAGCTGCTCACAAGTTTTAGGACAGTCCTAGAACCTGTAATTTTTTGAAAGGAAGATGCCCTGTCTGTCTTCAAGAGTCTTTAAATACAGTTTAATCAGTTCTCTGTAGTCTGTATAAAACTAAACAGGTCAGGATTGCAAGACAGTGATTTTCTGGAAATAACTGTCCCAGCTAGGAGTGTCAAGAGTTGCAAGATTCTCTTCAGTCTGTTACAAACTAAACAGGTCAGAATGGCAAGACAGTGTTTTTCTGTAAACAACTGTCCCAGCTGGAAGTGTCAAGAGTTGGAGATGTTCACAAGTACGAGTTTTAGGACAGTCCTAACACTTGTAAGATTTCAAAATATCCGACTTGGGACTGTTTTGAAACCCTAAGATTGAATGATTGGCCTGTATTTTCCAACAAATAAAAAGTGATAACCACAAAATGGGACCATTACATATCGATGTATAAAAGCAAGTGGAAGGATGCCAAAGTAAAAGTACTTATTGGGTAAGAAGACTTCATCCCAGCAACAGATTTAAGACGTAGACGATTTAATTCTGTCATCCTATAGTTTAATTCCTCAGTTACACGCTTATCTCCATTCCCTACTCTACTTGGGCAAGGGGAAAAAAAAAGGCAAATGAAAAACGGCAACATTAAATTCCTTGCCATGACTGTCTTCTTCTTGCCTCCTAATTCCTAGCAAGAAATCTAAAATTGCCATTACTCCTGATTTAAGTCTTACTAATCAAATGATTTACCATTAGGCAATTGTAATTCCAATGGCCTAACAAACGTCAAGAGTGATTGTGTGCCTTTAGAATTTCGCATTTTATGTACCAAATCAGGGCAGACACAAATAATTAGGCATAGCCTAGTCCTTAATGGAAATGAATGCCATTTATATGGCTGACAAAAGATTGCTAGTCAAAAAAAAAAAAAAAAAAAAAAAAAAAAAAAAGACTAAAGGCACTGCTCTAAAAAAATCAATTAAATAACTTTTCAGATGCTAATAGGATCATTCTGAGACATAAATTAAATTTCTTAGATTACTACTAATCGATATTAATTGATATACCCTCCCATAAATATGCGATAAAATTAGTTTGTTTGTCAGAAAAAGACAAAAAAAAGTGCTATTTTCCAACTTTATAAGATTTTTTTTGAACTTTTTTCATCAGTTTGTCACATTCTCCTTAATAATACTCTGAAATTAAAGATGTATGAATACAAATTTATATCACATTAGCAAATTAAGCTGTGAGTAAATATGTTATCACTGTATTGGTGTAAGAAACATCATATTAATGAAATTACAACTCAATATGGATGCCTTTCACGCTATGATTAACTAAATTATTTTATAACAATATTAATTTCACTTTAATTTTTAATAAGACTCATACAGCACTACAAATATAAAATAGTTAAATAATACTTACCGATTGTCCAAATTCTAGCTTGAATTCATCAAAATTCTTCTTAGAAGTTGCTTTCCTACTATTTATTTACTAAAATATTGGAGGCTTGATATCAATGCTAATAAAAATCAAAATTTAAAATAAAATAGGGCATTAAATAAAATCTAGCATTGTACTAATAAAATTTAATTGTAATTTTTGTTTAAAAAATTTGATTGGGATGTGTACTTATTATTTCTTCAGAATTTCCAAATACAGTACGCGAGTCAAAATTATTGAATTCAATTTAATCAAAATGATTTAAGTTAATCTCATGCAATTTCATCACTTGAATTTTTTTTCCAATTTGGGGTCAAAGCACTACGTTGAAAGGAAAGGAAAAGAAAGTATAATTTTCTCAAACGGGGCATGTTTATTATCCAGCATAAGCAGAAAAACTACATGCACCTTGTAGTAAAAACCTAACATACCAAAATAGAACCGCAAAATGTGTATAAAACAATATCTATATTATTTAACTATAAGAAATAGGAGATTCAAGACTAGAGATACGACGAGGGCCACTGCAAGAAATTGAATTCACTAGGAATAAAACAAACCATTGGAATTTCTTCATCAACAACCAAAAGAAAATGTTTTTGTAATAATAAGACATTAAATTATACATCAGATAATAAAATTGGTAAATAAAACTTGATACCATGTGAAATTATGGTGAAATTGAGAAATCAAAGCTTGAATTTTGGTTAAATGTAATCTGGAGATGCCAAAGTTTTCAGGTTACTCACCATTATAAAATTGATTAATTTCTCTGGTGAAAAAAACAATAGAGATTTCTATTATTTGGAACGTTGTTTTCTATTGGTATCAATAGAAAATTTCTATTGGCTATATTGGTTTTAATTGTTTTCTATGGTTTTCTATTGTATTCTATTGTTCAGTCAATACAGGTAAACCATATAAGTCAATAGAAGTCAAAATAGGAACCATAGAAAACAATTAAAACCAATAAAGTGTCTTAAATAATATAATAGAAACCAACATCTCTATTGGTTTTTATTGTTTTTTCACCAGGGTTGACAACATTTTTGGCTGACTTATCAATAAATTTTAGTTTAGCTGTTACTTAACACGATTTTAAGCTTGAGAGCCCTGGTGAAATAAACAATAGAAACCAATAGAGATTTCTATTGTTATTTGAACACTTTACTGATTTTAATTGTTTTCCATGGTTCCTGTTTTGACTTTATTGGCTTCTATTGACTTCTATGGTTAGCTGTATTGACTGAACAATACAAAACAATTGAAACCAATAAAACCAATAAAATTTTTCTATTGATACCAATAAAAAACAACGTTCCAAATAACAATAGAAATCTCTATTATTTTTTTCACCAGGGAGTAAATTTAAGTCACATGGCAACATGATTTGTTAAAAAAAATAAAACATTTCGTTTTTAAATTTTTGATAACTGAAAACGATTAAATGTTATTGAACTAAATGTTATCGAACCAAAAATGAATAAACCAAAAATATAAATTAAAAAAATAAACATTTCAAGATTTGTATAATCTCGAGGCCCATTCAACATAACATTAAGGTCGACGAAGCAACAAGCCACAAAGAAGCACCAAAAAGACTCATAAGTTGACAAAAAAATTCACTCAAATCTTTTTTAATCTTCTGTACAACGGAAACTAACAGCACGAACTTTTTGCTTTTTTGTTAGAATTGCACATTGAAAACTTGTATACAACAAATAATGAGAATGAAAACTTTGCTACTGACTGCCTCCATTCACATTTTTATAATATTTTTCGCTATATAAAGGACAAATTACATGACTCACGGACCCTTATAGGGCAATGATTATTCGGACACAATCACTGGGCCCAAGCATGATCGTAGGAACTTTAAACGACATTGTGAGGTAGAGGAAACAATTCAGGACAGCTTGGACCACAGTGACACTGTGTGGACAAAATTCACATACAATTATGTGTATACATTATGGAGTTTTGCTTGCAAACAGCCACTTTTGCTGATCGGTTTCGATGGGAAAAATTACACAAGTAGTAGTTAGTTAGGTAAGCTAGAAAGGGGAGAGTGGACTTAGGTCATCAACTACTAATTCAAAATAGGAAACGCTGCGCCCCCTCCTGTAGCAAAAATACACACGACGAAACCTCACTTGGACTGAAAAAAGCCACCATAAAAAGGACTAAAAGTGAGAGATAGAGAGCAATGAAAATGGATAAGGAAATATAAAATATTAACTACAGAAAACCCATCTCTATATCGATGAATTGGCAATGAAATACACGGATTTGGTTGTGAAAAACACGAGATGAATTTGGGAATTTCATAAGGACCAAAATTACAAATAAGATTGCTTAATTGCTAATTTTAATTAAATTGCTGATTTTATAAACTGATTTGCACAACATTTGGTAAATTAACTGATGATCATCCTCACATACAGCTAAGTTTGTGTGGAAAACAATCTTAAAGAGGCAGCACAAAGATTATAGGTTAATCAGGATTGTAAAATTAGGATTGTATAATTAATTTAATTTGACAACCTGTCAAGTCATCTTTGGCCAGATTTGATAAATGTAATTTTGAAAAAAAAAATTGTGCTGATTGGAAATATTTTTGTGCTGATTGAATACTCCCATTAAGAAATATTATTCCCTCAGGTCCCAGAACCTCAGGATTATCATTTTTTGATAAGGCTAAATTTAAAATTAAGTCATCAATGTATAATTTTGAAAAAAATAATTGTGTTGATAAGAAATATTTTTGTGCAGATTGAATGCTTCCTTAATAAATATTGTTGCCTCAGGTCCCAGAACCTTTTGATAGGGCTAAATTTAAAATTAAGTCATTAATGTATAATTTTGAAAATATAATTGTGTTGATTGGAAATATTTTTGTGCTGATTGAATGCTCCCATTAAGAAATATTGTTGCCTCAGGTCCCAGAACCTCAAGATTATCATTTTTTGTTAGGGTTAAATTTAAAATTAAGTCATTAATTTATAATTTTGAAAATATAATTGTGCTTATTAGATGCTTCCTTAAGTAATATTGACGCCTTAGGTCCCAGAACCTCAGGATTATCATTTTTTGATAAGGCTAAATTTAAAATTAAAATAAGTCAACACTAAATTATTCTTTCATCGTGTAATAAATAACCAAAAAAAGCCCGAAGCAATTAAGATTAGAAATGTTTCAAACAATCCAATATGCAAATAAGGGACCATTAAAATTACCCCCAAAAGTCACGCACATGGTGTTTAATAACAGCTAAATGATACACGTTTGAATGGATGGATTTTTTAGCTCTAAGGTGTCTAAAAAAAACAAAAGAAAAATGTACGAGTGTGAGGGCTAAGTTTGGTTTTCACTAAATAGCGGTTTGTGTCTTGAGAAAGTAATACTGATCGTATCCACTCCTTAATGAATGGTGCTTCAAAAATAATTACAGACTTTTCCGCCAATTACTTTTTTCCTGCCACTGAACATCCTCGCAGAAAATTGGCATCGAAGCCCCTTGGAAAAATGATTTCTATGCAAAATCCTCGATGAAAAACTGAGAAAACTAGGCCCTACAACAAGGGTAGAGCAGAGTTTTCATCATAAATTATAATGTCTATCACCATTAACTCTTTAGTATTTCCTGGATGGGGAAAAATCTTATTTGCTCCGAGGATGTGACTCAAATAGACATGGATGCCAAAATCAGCTTCTGCTATTGTCTTAATGCAATAAAATTGATGGCAACAGAAAAAAAATCCAATTAAAATTCATGTTAAGGGTGAAGAAAAAGACACAATTGCTAAATTATCGTGTGAATTCAAATTATCGTTTTATGGATTAGCCAAATTGCCCTTCTTGTTTTTAGGGATCAAGGGGTTGTGATTAATTTTGATATAAAAAAAAATCTGAAACTTCATATATCAAGATATATTCAAGATATCAACGCAGGAAATTAATTTCAAATTATTACAATTACAACGCACTTATAAGGTAAACTATTTCACTAACT
The DNA here is from genome assembly GCA_034698625.1 of Julus scanicus. Classification (NCBI taxonomy): domain Eukaryota; kingdom Metazoa; phylum Arthropoda; class Diplopoda; order Julida; family Julidae; genus Julus; species Julus scanicus. Next base: position 9,335 of record JAQGBW010003056.1, read on the forward strand.
TATTTTACTAAAAAAAACTACACAATTTGAAATAATTTTATTATCGTATTTTACGAATTATTAGACGCACTTTTTTCTTCAAAAAATTGCCTACAAAATTCAGGTGCATATTATACTTCTGTCTTATATTACTTTTTTTTAAAATTGCTTAAAAATTAAGGTGCGTCTTACAGTCTGTAAAATACGGTATATATAAAAAAAAGTTTGAGAATGCTTTTTATGTAGGCCGAATTTGTCCTCAAATTTTTAAAATGGGGGAAAATAGGGTCCAGAAGGGGTAGCCTAATTTTGTTATATATGAGGGAAGTCCCAAAACTAAGTTACACATCCCTGGTGAAAAAAACAATAAAGATTTCTATTGTTATTTGGAACGTTGTTTTCTATTGGCATCAATAGAAAATTTCTACTGGTTTTATTGGTTTTAATTGTTTTCTATTGTTTTTCTATTGTTCAGTCAATACAGCTAAACCATAGAAGTCAATAGAAGCCAATAAAAGTCAATACAGGAACCATAGAAAACAATTAAAACCAATAAAGTGTCCAAATAACAATAGAAACAAATAGAAAAATCGATATTTTAAAGCAAAAGTAAGAAATTTTCTTTTCATGTTTTGTAGATTCGATTTGAAATTTGTAAAATTTTATTTGGGGTGATCATCTATCCCCAAAATCCCCCTCTAGCTTTTTATTTTCAAACACCTTCATGTTGACATTTTCTCAATGTATGTTGATAAGTTTTTATTATATTGTCTTTGTTAAAATAAATTTCAAAACCTTCTTTTATTCAAAATTTTCTTTTCATGTTTTGTAGATTTGATTTAAAAATTGTAAAATTTCTTGAATTTGGGGTGATCATCTATCCCTAAGATCCCCCTCTTGCTTTTTATTTTCAAACACCTTCATGTTGTCATTTTCTCAATGTATGTTGATAAGTTTTTATTATATTGTCTTTGTTGAAATAAATTTCAAAACCAAATCCGTGTATAATTTCATTGCTCAAAACTGAGGAACTTTTGAGACCTTATTAAATATTTGGGTTGAGTCGCCCCAGTATAGTTTCAAGCACATATCCACATGAACACAATAAATGTGATCAAGTCCATCACGTCCATATTATAGATTTGTCACCAACACAATATTGAGTCGTCCAATCTCTGGTCATTCTTAGGAAACAGTATCAACCATTTGATGGGGGTTAGGCACTGTCAAAAACAACAGCATTTCTATACACATGGCTCGAGTGTTTAATTATACATTCAGTAACAATCATTTTCAATTAATTGCACCAAGGACTGAGCGACTCCAAACACCAAAAAACAGGTGTAATAAACTAAAAAAAAGTGGTGAAAATACAAAAAAACTGATAAATGGGTAGCGAAACATCAAATAAATGGACATAACTAGCTTTTTTGGGTAGGTAAATGACTGGGAAGATTATAAGGGAACGAGAAAACACGATGATTTTATGTATTAAAATTAATCCAAAATGGTGGTTAATGCCATTTGGAAATCTACTAATAATAGTACTCCGTAATCATCATAGGCAATAACCATACGTACACTTATAATATGAATGATCATTTTTGTCCGCAAACTAAATTGAGATACAAGTCTAAATTTTTGTACTCGATTAAAAAATAGTCCATACTTGAAATATTCGCTACATCTCATGCAGGATCTATGAATGAAATCTGCTAAAAAGTGCTTAAATAGCAGAAATCAATTGATCAGGAACTTAGTTTTAGGGAGTCGATCGACCATCAACAGCTGACGTCATAGAGGACAATAACGATGTCCTGCATAGATATGACTAAAAATTTACTCGAATCTGATGTTTTTTGTCATCTCTTTAGGACCATCAATTTGAAGAAGAAAATAATAACTTGATCGTTTCACTCCACACGTAATCACATCTGGCAATTTCATCATCAAAATCATCAATTCACCTGTCCAGTCCAATTGGGCAAAAATGTGAAAAAAAAATATCTGCAATTGGGTATAAACACAAACAACATGTAGGGAAAATGGATTTCATGTAACAAAGCAGGGTTTTTTGGAGGTGTCCGAGCAGTACAATGTTTTAAATTTAAAAAAATAACATTGCGTATTCATAGGTGTAATATTAGAACACCCCCAACGTTTTGGTCAATAAGTTAATAAACAAAGCACATATAGATATAACCGCATTGTAAACGAATCACAATCATGAACAGATATGTATTATATAAAAAAGCTTATAAATCATAGCAAACATAATAGTTATTTATAGTTTAGAAGAAAAAAAAATTGCCAATTATATAAAAAAAGTAATCTTATTTTTAAAATCACCTTCTCATTAAATTGGCAATTAAGTTAGCAATTAACTAAACAGACAACTGAAACTTAACTTAAATATGACAAATTTAAATGGATACAAATACACATTTCTAAAAAATTTTTGTTTGAATTTACCTGTTTCATAATTTTGTCCATGAGAAACAATCGTGCAAAAATGTACACATGTGCGAGTGATAAGGGAAAACGATATAAGAAATTTTTCACAAAAACGAATTTGGGACACAATATCGGAGTTAATTTTCTGTAATATCAAACTTAAATACACGTATATTAAAGACCTAATAAAATTAGCAACGAATAGCAGAGTTGAAAACATAAAGGCTAATAAACATGGACATTTGTATTGAAATTTGGACATTTTCCTAAAAAAGGAACCATGTACTAATATTGAAATCACGCTACAAACAGCCAATAATGAAAATTTAAGATGGAAATTTTAGATGAAAACTCAGAATAAAAGTACAGAAAAGGCATGCAAATTAAAATGTAGCAAGAAGTTAGAAGAAGTGTAACATTTAGAGACAATGTTTATTGAAGATGACGAATTTTCTTATATCTGACATCAGATAAGAAACTGTTTTGTGAAGGATGTGATGTTTTTACCATAAATATATTTGCCACAACTAGATTCGAGATTTATATTAAAATTAATATTTCAAATAACTTGACAATTACAGTTTTTGACAATTTTCTATATTTTCCCGATTTTTAAAAATATTTTGTTTATAAAGTTTGTAATTTCTTCACGTCAAATGTTTCAAAACTTTTAAATATATTTTTACCTTAGTTATCATGTAATGCTTTCACCATAAACATATTTACCAGAACTAGATTCGAGATTTAGATTAAAATCAATATTTAAAATTATTTGATAATTGTAACTGCAAAACCTATTACAATTTTTGACAATTTTCTATATTTTCCTGTTTTCTAGATTTTTAAACAGATTTTGTTTTTTAAAGTTTTGTTTTATAAAATTTTTAAAATGCAAAAATTTTTATCAAATTTTTTATCATTTCATCACATCAGTTGTTTCCAAACTTTTAAATATATTTTTTCCCTAGTTTTCATGTAATTACTTCACCATAAACATATTTACCAGAACTAGATTCGAGATTTAGATTAAAATTAATATTTCAAATAACTTTCTCAAATAATTTTTCATATTTTCTCGATTTTTAAAAATATATTGTTTTTTAAAGTTTTGTTTTCTAATCTTTGTAAAATACAAAGATTTTTATTAAATTTTTTATCAATTCATCACATCAGTTGTTTCAACACTTTTCCACGATTTTGAAGTTGCATCTTCAATCTAACATTATCTCTAAAGAAATTCAACCAATAAGAAAAGAGTTAAGATGCAAACAACACAAATACGCAAGATGGGGGGAAAATGGTTTTGCAGTTGATTAAAATAATATCCTTTGGAACTGGTAGGTCCTTAAGCCCTTTTTCGTTCACGACTGTATGGAGCAAAAAGATTTTTCATAAACTTTCAAGGGGTTTCAAGGTAAGTACGTATGAAGAATACTAGGATAGCAACAAAGATTTGAGACAATTAGAAACAAACAAGAGGCTGTTGTGGCGTTGAAAAACTAAAAACCTGAACATGTGTTGACTATGGTTCATAAATATGTGTTCATAAAGTGTCCACTCGTGATCACGTCTCTTAACGTTTCCCAATCTCACAATGCCAAGGAGAATTGAAATATATATTATTTCATGCTGGGAACCCTTTTACAAACTATATCGTTATTAGTAATTAAGATATATCTAAACTAGCGAATGGTCGCCACTCGGGACAAAACCACTCTCGCACACCTAATTAAAACACATCCCCGATTAGTTGAAATTAGTTACAATGATTGTGAAATCGTGTTTTGAGGAACTTGCATTAGGAAGTGTGCAGGACAAGTTAGCAGGAACAGGTATCTGATATACATTATTTCATAATAGCCTTCACTTAGTAACAAGAACCTCGGTAAAAACCTCTGTACACCTTTTCACCCTCTCATATCATTGTCTGCCGAAACAGCTCAACAAACATACGCACAAACACACGCACAATTACACAAAAAATAAGTCAGAAAAATACAAAAAATCAAAACCCGCATCCATGGCAGTGAGCTCGTAGCGCGCGCGAATATATCTTAAGGATTTCCGGTTGGCAGCGCCCTCTATGGCGGACACCATCATTGCTCATTGCAGATTTTTTTAAATTCGCTTTTTAAGCACGCTAATTTATTTTTTTATTTTTTTATTTATTTTTGCATGTTGTCACCCCCGATATACGGTTTTGTTCAATTCACTGAACCAATTATTTTTTTTTAAAGCCGGATACAATTAGTAAAAATGAGACCCGACTTCTATATATATTTATATATATATTATGTGTGACACGATCAAAATTTGTTTATAACGTAGATTACTATGGCCTCTGACGACTAATTAATTAATTAGTGTTTATACTCATGATATAAAATACAGACTTTGCTTGTAAACGCTGTGAAAATTTTAAAAGGAAATTACAAAGGATTTTTTCCTTTTTGTTTTTCACTTTTGTTTTTTTTCCACTCGCCAACCACCAAATTTAAAAAAAAAAAAAGCATAGCGATTAATAACATCATTGCACTGTACATCAATACCGAAACGAGCCATTTTTCCATCAAAACAAGTCAATAGGAAGTGGTAGGAACAGAACCAGATTAATAGTTATTTTAATTAACTAATTAATTGGTCCGAATCTTCTCCATTATATACTTTTTCAGCTCTACTCATAGTTGCCATCTTAAATTCCCAAATATATAATTGGGTTTCGAAACGCGTCACTCTCCCATCCCAAATTCCCGATTAATAAACCGATTAACATCCACCCCTGGTGTGCTAAACTGCTAAACTGCCAAACTGCCAAACTGCTAATTCACCGTGAGCACCCAATATTTAACACTAACACATTATCAGAGTGACCAAAATCAGACAACTTCAGGTTGCCCAAAAGTGAAACGTATAAAAAGAGGGATACATTTTGCGAAAATTACACTTTTTTTCAACTTTCTGTTTTTTTAGGGATAGTCAAGAAGATGGATGCCATTGAGAAATACGTCTCTTTGGCAGCCATCTTTAGTCTCAATAAACAGAAAGTTGGATAACAGATTTTGTCACACTTTGGCTGCTACATATGGCGAATGAAAGGAACTATTCCCGGTTTTGAAATTATTAAAATCATAGATATTAAAATTAGTAAAAATTTAAGAAGCAACGTTAGCAACATACAATCAGCAATTATTACTAAAATTTTACTTTTAAAAATTTCACATCAAACCGTTTAGTTTTGGAGGAATCTCAAAAACCACCTACTCGAAAATTGAAAATCGAAAATTGAAAATCAAAAATTAAAAATCAAAAATTAAAAATCAAAAATTTAAAGTTTTTGAAATTCAATTTTCTAAAAATCCAGAGTCAACGATGAGATTTTGAGACCCCTCCTTCGGTGCACAAAATAAGAAATAAATTCGGGGGGAGCATAAATATATCTATATATTCTAATTACGATGATTGGACAGATGCATTTTGGGAGCCATATAAGGGCATTTCAGGAACCATGTTTTGTATTTACGTGAAAAACAAATGTGTATGAGATGATAATGACATAAAAGCTACAAAGCAGCAGTCAGCAGCTAGACTTTTTGAATTGTATTACAATTCTGTAATACACACTCGGGTGGACGCAAGCAGCGTATTCGAGGGGAATCGTTCAGCACGCCCCCTATCGTTCGTCAACAATTCTCCATTTATTTTTTGCCTACTTGTACCCATTTTTCAAGTGAGGACAGCAAAGTTTTTTTTCGTTTTCGGTTGTTTGGGACAATGATAAGAGACAAACAAACAGCTAAACACGAACCGTTACTATCACAAAATGGCTACCAAAAGCTAAAAGTTTTTTGTTTTACCAAATATCTTTCCACTAATTGTACAAAGGATGTACCGGAAAAAGAAAAAATACAATCGCGCGTGCGCAATAGAGTATAAGTAGGATCGTCTCCCCAACTGTATATAGGGAGAAGTGCAGAACTAATGGCTTGCTTTTTCCTCTCCGCAGTGGTCATCTTGGTGTACCAATACCTGATGATAGTCGAGCAAAACAAAAGTGTGCGCAAAGAGGTCATCATCTACCATAGATACGCCATCATCAACTTATTGCCCAGCGTACCGATTTTTTTTTATAGTACTTTATATTAAACTTTTTTTGTGACACGTTTTTTTTTCAACAGTTACATTTATAATGAAGAGGAGGGGAGAGGAGATTAGGCTTGTGAGAGGAGCTCGGAGAACCTGAGTAAGTCGTCCTTGCCTTCTTAAAACGTGTTCGGGGACGATGAAATAGGAATCTCAGGAGCTTCGGCAACAAAGCTACATTAAGAGTAGTATAATAGGAATATTTTATCTTTTTTTTTTTGTGTTTTTTTTTTCATTTCAATCATCACCTCTCCCCGCTCTGGAGAATCGACTTCTGCGAGCACTGACTTCAAATCCCTGAGTCCATCGTGTGGTGGTGTGTATCTTCTTCAGATGTGACGAGTGGGGGGGACCAATAGGGTCACGACCCGCTACCAGTCACGCTTAATGTCGTAAAACGTACTGGTAGCGGACCATTCGAGTAAGGACTCGACGTGCCATGATCCAAGATGGACGATTCCCGAGAGACAATGGCGGCTCGTCCTCACTTTAGTTAGCGCCACAAATCCGTGATAGACGATGGCGGATGTCCTCCTCCTCCTCCTCCTCCTCCTCCTCCTTGTCCTCCTCCTCGTCCTCCTCCTCCTCCTCTTCTCAACGGGACAAATGGGCAAGAACCACGATCCAAGACAAGGTTTGTCCACTCCAAAAGGGACAAGTGGCTTAGAGGAGGGAAGGAGGGCAGGAGAAGCCTATTTTTTAACTTTTCTGCTTTTGCCTTTGTTTACTTTGATGCTGACCACTCTCTGTTCGTGAGATTCTTGAGCACAGTGCAGCTTCACTTCCAGATCGGACGCAAAACGCATGCGGCACGGACGACACTCGTACAGGACGTGTACGAACTTGAGCATGGCTGGTTGGCTGTTCGTGTAGCGGGACTGGCTGCAGCCATTGTGCACGTGATGCCTGCACAGAGCCTCGGTGGCGAACATCAGGTGACATTGCTTGCACACACACCCCACGTCGAACTCCACCTGACTGACCTGCCGGACATGGACGTCGGACACGACGGGCTTGCAGCCGTCGGGGGTAAAGCGCACCGTTGAGTTGCCCCCCTCGGACAGCAGCCACAGCACCTCGTTCAAAATGCCGGAAGGAAGCTGGAGAAACGACAGCGGAGTGGCATCACCGAAAACAGCAGCGTCCCCTGGTGCTAAAGCAACGACACAAAAATGAGACGATTAGTAAACTCATCATCATCATCATCATCAACAACAACAAAATCACAAATAAATGTCAAAATGCAATCACAGCCCAGAACTCTAAAAACATCAATGATTTATTTTTGCATCAAGAACTGTACTGAATTCCTGTTTTTAAAAATGCAGTGTAACCTCGGTTTACGAACTTAATCCGTTTCTTGACCCTGTTCGTGAGCCGAAAAGATCGTGATCAGAATCAATTTTACCCATTACAATTCATGTAAATCCAAATAACGCGATTTTTGTCCTAGAATTTTGTTAACATGTTATGGCTTTATGTGTGGAAATAATACAGACAGGAAATAAATATAACAGTAATATTAGAAGAAAGCAGT
>JAQGBW010003057.1:0-17442 GCA_034698625.1 Julus scanicus
GGAGGAAAGAAAACATGGATAGTGCTGTATACTTGTGCACTGTACAGAGGAGTTCACTTGGATATCGTCAACTCTTTGAGCACTGAGGACTTTTTGGATTCCTTAGAGAAATTCACATTCCTTGTCGGTCGGCCTAGCCATATCTACAGCGACAATGGGACAAATTTTGTTGGAGCACATCACCTCTTATCTAGGATTGACTGGAAAAAGATAGAGGCACAGCTCCCATTGAAAAGGATACAGTGGACGTTTAACCCACCTACAGCAGCCTGGTGGGGTGGCTGGTGGGAGAGGTTAATTAGAACTGTAAAGGAATTGTTGAGGCGAATGTTGGGGATGGCCAAGCTGACTAGACAAGAGTTGGAGAAGTGTTTGTCAGCTATTCAACACACGATTAATCACCGTCCATTGACTACTCTTACCGAAGATGACAAAGATATGGTTCCACTAGTCCCCGCTATGTTCATGAAAGATTTGCCAGTTTCCGGTCTTCCTGAAAGAGAGTTTGTAACCGGACATGACTTACAAGAAAGCTACAAGAAGATACGTGACTTAAGAAGAGCTTTGTGTGAGAGATTCCGTAAGGAGTATTTGGGGAATTTGATCCAAAGGAAGGCAGGAAAATCTATACCAGCGCCGGAATTAGGAGATGTTGTCCTGGTAGGGTCAGATAACAAGAAGAGGTTTGAGTGGCCACTTGGAAGAATTGTGGAGTTAATGCCGGGACAAGATGGGAAAGTCAGAGTGGCCAAGGTGAAGACCCTGCAGGGCATCTTGCTCAGACCACTGCAGCGGCTGTACCCTCTGGAGGTACCAGTCTCGTTCCAGCAGAAGCCTGTTCCTGTTCCAGTCCCGTTCCAGCAGAAGCCTGTTCCTGGTCCAGTCTCGTTCCAGCAGAAGCCTGTTCCTGTTCCAGTCCCGTTCCAGCAGAAGCCTGTTCCTGGTCCAGTCTCGTTCCAGCAGAAGCCTGTTCCTGGTCCAGTCCCGTTCCAGCAGAAGCCTGTTCCTGGTCCAGTCTCGTTCCAGCAGAAGCCTGTTCCTGGTCCAGTTTCGGTCCAGCAGAAGCCTGACTCAGTTACAACAGACGCTCTACTGCGAGATGATGAAGCTGTCACCAGATCCGGGAGGATTTCGAGAAAGCCCAGCCGTTATCGGAATTGGAATAATTAATTTGAGTTTGCATGTTCTTTTCTCTTATGGTTCTTAAGAAAAGAAGGTGGGAGGATGTGTAATCCCCAAAACGACCCCACCGAAATTTTGAATTTGAATTTGGCGCCATTTTGGTTATTTTGTTTTTGGCGCAATGCATGACGGGTAGCTATTTTCCCCGCCTTTTTGCTCTTTGTCAAGGCTAAGTTGAGAGAGTTCTGTGAATAAAAATGGCTCCCAGTGCAAAGTGGCGTGGTTTGATTTTCTACTAAAAACTCAATTTAAAGGTGAAGAAAGACATTTTGGAGATCCAGCCATTGAAGACAGAAGATACCAGGGGCAACAGGTCGTTGCTCTAGACTGGGATCTACACAATAATTACACTTCTTGCACCTGAGTTATAAACCTGAAGTACAAGTACTTTAATATCTTTGCCAAGTTCTAGCCAAAACACTAAATTTCAAAACTTTATAAGCGTTTATAAAAACTATCTCGTGTATTCTCGAATAAAATGGCAGTGTTAGGTTTCTGTTGTTGTCAGCTGACTTAAGCTTCCGTGCTTAACGATGCTGGTGGATTTGTCAAGGTGACCCACGACAATCATAAAAAGCACCCGTAGCTAATGGAATACAGCTGTCCCCGTTAAATGCCATCCTCAGAGCCCGTAAATAATGAAAGAACAATTGTCATTCTGAAATCTCGAAAGCTCATTATCAAGCCGGATTAAGTTACGTCCATTATGGTAACTTGAATGCGAGCATTAGTGTAAGCCTATAAATGAAAAGCCAATTAGGCCTATGCAAAACAAGCCATTGTTTTACTGGATTCACGACACTAGTTTTCTTGCTGCTATCTTTTCCAAAATGAAATGCAAGGTATGCTGAAGTCATCCATAATTTATTTCAAATATCAGTATGCATTCTTTTTTTAATTTCAATCCCATGTATAGTTATCAGAGAGGCCACCTTCCTGAACCCAATTGTCCCAATATAGGGTTAATCAGATGCGATGGTGATGTGCAAAATGTATACTGTTACATATGTATGTGGGGAATGTTTACCAATTGCATCTTATCAATTTTATTATTGTTAAGGAATCGAGTGCGTATTTCTTTCATAAATTTCATTGCTTCATCTATTTGCAATATGTTATTTCTTGTGCCTTGCAAGTTGTGATTGTTTTTATTGGGTTCTACTTTTTTATGACTCAGTGTAGTTTCTTGTGCCTTCCTTGCAAGTACACAATGTCCATTTTAAGATTCATTGCACATGTGCTTTCAACATTTTTGTTAAATTGACAAACATTTAGCGCCATTTATTTTGACGTGATATCCATGATGAGTAGATGAGTGGCATTGTACTTAATATGTAATGAGATCATGCGGTCTATTTATTTGTTTTTGCTTTGTGCATACCAATTCAAAACTTCCGTGTTTGTGGTCTAAAAATCTTGGGTGTGCATGCATGCAATGTATACATATTGCCATTTTTATCCGTTATATATTCTGTATTACATACAGTACATTCTTCGGATTAAAGAGGATGGTCACGTATTTTGTTATGGTATTTTTTATGGTATAATTTTTTTCTTTAAACTTTTTTGTATATGTTTATTTTAATTGCCCATTTGTAAGAAGTAATTTCAGGTTAAATGTCTCCTGAAGTAAAATATACAACCAGAAATACTGCCTTCTTTCACAAGAACAAAATGTAGGTATAAAGACTTAACAAAAAATAAAAAATAAATGAATTTAGATTAATATATTAGATTTCAAATTTGAAGATCTATGTTTTTTTTGCATGATGTGCATGTACTATAAAAATAAAGCCAGACCATTGATGACATGTATGAACGCTTATTCCCATAAAGTATGCTTTTTAAAACCATCATGTTGATTGTAATGGTATGCCTGTCGCTACAAAATGTGACTTGTATTAAGAGAAAAGCAAAACTCGAGTTTATTACACCGTCATGAACCTTAATTAGAAAGCCATTATGTATATCGTATGCCAAATTTAACTGCAACACCAGAATTTACAATCTACATACCTGTTTTGCATTTGTTTTGTTTTGTAAATGTCTGTTGAAACCATGATGCCATTGTTCTCAACATTGCAATTCGAGTTATTAATCCATGCATTTAAAGTCATTCATTAATGGCCGAATTGGTAGTTTAAAAACTTATCTTGTCATCTTTAATTTGTTTATAGTCATCAATAAATTATCATTCACGAAAACACCTTACATCTCATACACAATATCTTGCGTGCCAATTTTTTTTTTTTTTTTTTTTTGCAGTTGACACTGTCTGAAACTAAACAGTGTTGTCATTAAATCTACAAAATGAGATGTACAGTACCGTATATGGGTCTTTATCATTGCATTTCCAACAAGGTTGCCTGCTATTACACCAAAAACCGCCATGTTGGAAATATATTTGGAAAAGGCTCATAAGCCACCAAAAGGTGCTGAATCGGAATAAGCCTTTTATATGTGCATGGGGATTGTTGAAATTGAATTTTACTCGCGTCATCTGCTTTTAACTGCTGTTTTATAACTATAAGCCTAGTGGTGAAATTGGAAGTTAAAAGTTTCTGACCAAGAAGGTTGGCAAATACAGCTGCTAATACAAGCTGTAAGCTAGCTATTTGACAGCTTCTTGCTGTCAATTGGTAGGCAACGTGATAATAGTGCCCCCTAGCTCAATGGCTTCTCTAAAACAAATATTTTGTTTGCAGAAGTGACTACTTGTCGAGATTTCAGTAAACGACTACACCCAAATAAGAAGCTTGTGCTGAATTATACTGTGTGCATTGTTTGTTTTTTTCATCTGTAAATAAACTGCCCGTTCATTTCAAGTTTGAGACAAAAGTATACGATCAAAAGCCAAATCAATTAGCGTTATCTCCAACAATTGAATTGATTTGTTATTTGCTAATTAGTTGTAGACCTCTAAGTTGTAACGTCATCATTATCATATGCCTTTGTTCCGAAACTGGTTAGTTATCTGTGGAATATAACCAACGTTTCAGAATTACAAATGGAAGACAATTTTTAAGGCTATTAAAAACACTTTTTGATAAAACATTTTTTGGGTGAAATAAACAGATAAGGGTAAAATCTCTGTCTGTGAATATGACGAGCGTTTCAAATCAAATACAATGGAAGCTGATGTTTTTTGGTAATGCATGAAGGCAGGTAAATAACATGTGAACTGCTTTAATATTAAAATCACGAGTGTATTTTTGTTTATTGCTGCCTGTGAAAATATGATTTGGACAATTGGTTTCTCAGCGTCTTTTGTTAGTCGTGGTAATATTCATGGAAAAAGCTGTTTTTTACTCCCCTGCAATCTTGGCTTTATTGCCTGTAATTAAATTCGTTTAGTTGACGGTCTTGACAGGCTTCATGACATTGACATCACGATATTATTTAAGCACTATACAATTATTCCATTTCTAATTACTTTTGCTAGTTTTTCCCCTCCATACCTTCCATTATAGGATGGGCAATCTCATCACCACTCGACAAAACTAGCTGAGTTTTTCACAAATTTGAAATTTTAATTTGCGGTATATGAAGGCTTGTTGACAAATAATTAAGCGTCAGAGCGTTTAAAGTACGTGGGCATGACTAGGGGTTGATTACTGTTATTAATTAAATCAACATCAGTTTTTTTAGTTTGATTTTTTACACAAAAATATTAAACGAATTTCTAGCTGTTGATTCAACTGAAAAAGTGTGGCTGTGAAGACAGCTTTTTTCAAACTCTCCTGTAAGAATTCTTCTTGTGGAATTTTTATACAGAACATTATTCAGAAGCACCTGTGGGGAAAATGGAAAATGGTGGTGTTGATGAGTTGACGGATTGTTAATAAATAATTGGACATGCACGAAGAATTTCATTTTATCACTAAGAAATTGAATCGTTCATAAAAACTGCTATATAGATTAGTTTCGTTTTTCAAATTTTGGCATTTATTTTTCCAATGAAAGCCTGAAATTTCATGGAATTGTCAGCGACCCTATTATTGGTTTCATTTTGAAAATGTGTTCATGAGAGTGATGCAAAAGCTTGTTTCTCATTAAATGGATGATATTAACATGATTTTAATCAGAATTTAACTATTATGGATTAGTATAGATCTAGATAAATGGACAAAAAAGCAGTCAGACGGTCGCTATAGAAATGCAGTTGAACTTGTTTCAAAGTAGTTAAATGTCTGAGAAATGTATTAGTTTTAGTTTCAAATTGTCACCGTACAAGCTGATTGAAGAGGTAAATTTTTCTAAGATGGATGTTTTATACAATTCAACCCTAGTTGGAGTTGTTAAAAGGCAAAAAGCAGGAAAAAGCTGTTTTGAGGTGGATTATTTAGTGTATTCATTGAATGTACTTTCCTGTCTTTAGAGGAATTTCAACTGTAGAGGTGCATTAATTAAGACACATGAAACATACACATGCTACCTTGTTGTGTCCAGAAGAGTTTGTGAAACATGTGTCGAAAAACAGCCATTTTCTGACACATTTCGTGTGTCCTGGCGATAGCTCAAGAGGCGGTCTGGATCAAAGGAAATTTGCGACACATGCATGTTTTGAAAAACATGCTGGAAACTTTATTTGTTTCTTGTGTATGTTTTATGTGTTTGTGTACGTTTCCTCTGGTACATACCGACCTTAAGGCTTCGTCTCATACAGTAAGATTTTGAAAGAAATGTTTTAAGTTGACAGTACAAATTTCAAATATGCAGACCTCCCAGAACATGTTCTTAGTGGCCTTAATTTGTGAAATTTAAAATGCGTGTAGTTTAGTTTCTTAATAAGCATTATGGGAGATAATGACGGTGAGGGATGAGATTTGATGTACTTTTAATGGATTTTCAGTTTAGCAAATCTTGTATATGCGTTGATTCAATCGAAGTTTTAGAAGATTTTATATGCATTTTTATGGCCTGTTCACTAGTTTGTAAAAGGCTAATTAAGGGCCAGATTAATCCTTTCACTGGACTTAATCTGCCTTAGGTCAGGAGCATTACCCCTCTTAAAATGACCTGCCACAGGCTGACCATAACATACAGTTCTCACGAGACACGGTTAATGTACAGCACGCATTTCTGACAACTAAGAAGTTAATAACTGCTAAGTATGTGCACGTGCTTTATCACATTCCTCTACAACTAATAAAATTTATAATCGGGTACTACACTTTTATAGTTTACGGATATAATATTCACGTTGATCATATATGACCCTCACCCTGTATAAGATATCATGCAAGAGGCATTTTTGAAATTATTTCTGGTTTTAACTTTCCCATATGGCATCAGACCTCATAGCTTCTTGACATTAACGCGTTTGAGGGGCTTTAACTGCCATTTTATAGACCTGCGATGTATTAAAATATTTTCTGAAAAGCCTGAGGCCTATATTCTAAGCTCTCCTGTATAGTTCTCACTTCATTGGTTTATACCGTGGACTGAAAGTTGTAGTACAACGAAAACAGAATGTTTAAACAAAGAGGAACATTGACTCAGTGTTTCAGTGTTTGTTAGGGAGATCTGAATACCATTAGTATTTCGAAGTCAGGGGTCTGTATATAACACGCTGTTACTGGATCAAGATAACAGAATTTCAGTATTTGAAATGTAAATTTTTTGGAAAACATGCAGCAAAGCTTGAAACCTGAAATGTTTTTTTTTTACAACACTTTTATAAATTACTTCACGAACTATATGACCGCGAGAAAGAAACTACAAAAATTGCATTAATGTTCAAGTTATCTTTCAGTATACTTTTGATGTTATCAATACCGGACAGAAGTAAAAGATAACATTTTTTATACAAGTTAATTCCAACTATGGTTTCGTTGATATTTTTGACCATGGTTCAATTTAACTCCTAACCTGAATTCAGAATGATCAACGTTATATATATAAAGTTTAATTTGTCTATATAGAAGTTTGTTTTAAAACTGCAGGCACTTCCTTCACTTGTATACCCCTTAATTTAATTTCAACTGATAACAACAAAACAAATAGTTTCGTCGGTAATTGACAACATGTGCCTTGTCTATTGTATAGTTTCGTGGTTGCCTTTATTTGCTGTATTCGTACCTTAATTCCCTTTAGGAATCACTAGTCAAACAATGTTTCAATGTGCTTGCTACGTTTGTGTTAATTGCGTTATTAGTCTATTGTTTTAATTAAACAAGTTGACGATTTTTTTGGAACCAATTCCCCTGGGGTCTGGAAAAAAACCTTAAAAAACAACGATGGGGCTGTGCCAATGGCTGTGTCCGCAACACGAATTATCAGAAGCCGTTATACCCCGCCGTGTAAGCCGATTCCCAATCGTTAGCCGTTACACTTCCGTTTCATCATCGCTGCTGAACTTAAACCCTATATATAACACTGAACTTAAATACGTAGTCAATGTATATTTGTACGTCAAAGTACGACAAACCTCGCTTTGGCTAATGAAACTTAATAGATCTAGGTTATAAAATTCCAGTCTTTTTAATGATTTATTGTCTCGTTATTTTCCGGATGTCCGTGTGGTTAAGCTTTGATGCGTGCCTCACAGCATAACAAATATTGGTGTCGTTGTGTCGATAATAAAATTGCAGGAGTTCGGTGTACTGTTCTTTATTCCGATCTAAATTTATCCTCTGTTCCTTAATTTCAAATGTAGTTTGTCCACAGTTTTAAGTACTTTTGGTCTTCTCGTTGCATAAATTACCTATTTTGTTTTCCAATAAAATGTCGAATCTGTTTGTAGAACAAGCGAATCTACCCAATAAAATCACCACTGGGAGTGTTTCAGTGCACCTGTTGGTCTTGACCTCAAGGTATGCTATTATTCCCAATCTCAATATGGCTTCTAAAGAATCGCCATTATCTAAAATTTAAATTTTGGTTGGTTAATGCAAATTTGGTTCCGTCTCGGTCTAGTTGTTGTATTGGAGAAAAAATGGACTTTCTGCGGTGACCACCAGATGCCAGCACGCGACGCATAACATTGCAGGGTATCATAAATTATGATTACATGCATAATGTGACAGCCGTTATGATTTGTTTGAAAAATCAGATTTCTAGTAAAAGGAAAACCTGTTTGGAAACTTGAAACTGGTATATGAATATCCTCTTACAGCGTGTTTACTACCAAACAAGTTTTTTTTTTTTTTGTAGGTTCGATTTCTGTGACCCTTACTAATGGAATTTTTTGGTACCCCCTATTAATGTTGTACCATTTATTAAAATTAGTTTGTTGCAGATGTATGTAATCCGCATCCGTGTATGGGTTTTAATTATAGTGGTGTATACGCATGTTTTGTCTCGTTTTGCCTCAACACTATTTGAGAGGTACATGCATCATGAAGCGTAAGTGTAGCACGTAATAATTGGACATTTTTTTTATCTAACGAAATGAACAAAAAATAATTCTTCGTGTGTGACGTATGATAAAGGTACGTTCACCTGAGGTTTAACGCTACGTCTTTGGAAGTTTTGCTCTCTTTAACGCTTGAGAGACGGAGGGGGGAAATTGGTGTATGATACTTGCAAACTATAGGCTAGAATAAAATATTCGGGGTTCCAATCAAGTCCACCAGGTGACCAGGAGGCGTGAGATTTGGTTTTACATCTGATTTTTTTATGTCATCCTATCTATATCGAAGTGTCAATTTTCTGCAGTTATGCATAGCAAATCCAACATGGCCGCGTCCTTTTATTCCAGATGAGTCCATTTTTTTTGTCGGATAATAAAAATGGCCTCTTCTGGAAGAAAAGTGCGTGGCCATATTGGATGCTAATAGATCTTAGCCACCAGGAGTTGCTGTACCGAAATAAAGCTAATTGTAACAATGCATAGGGGCCATTAAAAAAAAAACGTCCCCGTAATTCCTTCCCTGCCCTTTGTCCACATGGTGTCTATTTTAGCCCGGACTATACCCCCTTCTTCATCCCTCGTAGAAGTCCTTCATTTATATTTGAAAAGTGGGGTGTCCAGAAAATTTGTTGGAATACACAAAGACCCATCCTATAAATTTCTAAGCCCTCGCCTCATTACCATATACACAGTTTTCCAGATTTATCTGATTAACGAAAATTTCCTGGACCTCGAAGAGTTAATTCCAGTCTCTTTGCTTTTATCTATGAGACCTCATGGGTTGTTTTTTAAATTTGGGATGATAAATAAACTTGTGCTGGTCGCACCAGTTAGTGTCACTATTTTTAGTTTAATATCAATATGTTTTAAGTATTCTCTAATCACAATTCTTTTATACAACCCGGTTGAAGAACGAATTTAGTATTTAGGGATGATTTCGCACTCAGATATACTGTTGCAAAAAGCAGCTTTTGAGCCAAATCTTTTAAGAATCGCTTACCACTATGGAATCTGAAGTGGTCATTACGCTGCTACAAAGCGTTGACATGAACAAAAATATATGATATCTGCATCACGATAATGGTCAGTGAAAACTATGTGAGATTGCTTTCTCCCTAGACGTTTGGCGCGTCTAGCAATGGTTTCCAGGATGTCTTTGCTTGTAATTTTCACGAACTCGTGCAATTCATTTACAAAATGCATGTAAACAAGGAGAAGAAACTAGTTTAAAAGCAGTGTCCTCAACCTCTTTTTATACGCATGTGCTCGTGCATGTAAATGATGTTATTATATATGGTTCAAGTGCTGTCACCAAAATGGCGATTAGCAGAATTTTGCCTAGTGCTCCAGTTCACAGAATGCCACATTTTTTCTTCTTCTCTGTTGTATTGACTGTTTTATATGCAGTGTGTAGTGACATTGTTAAGTGGCATGCAGTCAGGCGCCCACTTCATCATTGGTACTTAGTGATAAAAGTATTAAAAGCCATTAAATAATAAACGAAATGGCAGACATCTTAGACATGTGAACCAACAATATTCGAGATTGAATTTCTTAGTCGGCGAGGGCCGTCCGTTCATGGATGATTTTTTGATGGCTACAGACTGTTTCTAATAAGGATTTACATGTATAAAGGTCGTATGCACCAGAGGAAACATACACAAACACATAAAACATACACAAGAAACACTGAAACAAAGTTTCCAGCATGTTTTTCGAAACCTGTGTTGCAAATTCCTTTGATCCAGACCTCCTCTTGAGCGATCACCAGGAAACATTGAAATGTATCAGAAAATGGCCGTTTTTCGACGCATGTTTCACAAACAGTTCTGGACACACCAAGGTAGCATGTGTATGTTTCATGTTTTTAAATGATTATTTTGGTGCATACGTAACTTAAGGGCGATTCCCGTTATCATTGTGCCTGTTATAGCTTTAACACCACTTGTAAATCATAATCTGTGTTTTGTCTAAGAAACATTTAACGATAATAATATTAATGAAACGGTAATAAAATTATAATACTATGGTTTTATTATTTCGGCGGCTAAAATTAGAAGATGGATAACTGTAAACACCTTTCACTTTAGAATTTCATTGTAATCTAAAATAATATAAATAAAAACATTGAAGCCATGAAATGTTGCTTTTTTGTGCCCAAATCGTCTAGGGTTTGAAAAACAAAAAGCAATTTCTTATCCCCAAGGAACACCATATAATTTCTTCGTTCTTAAAGTACTTTTAAAACTGGATCTATGGCTGCTTTTAAACCTAATACAAATTATAGAGTAAGGTCCACTGCTGATGGTAACATTTCTTTTTCTCCTATATTTGAGCACCATCGTCGTATTTAGTTCCTGTTAAATCAGGCGGCATGGTTAATCTGGTGGAAGATGAAACTTTAAAGATGAAGAAATATAATATAACGAACTTTTTTTTTATATAAAGTTTCGAAAAAGCACATCAACTTTCACCATTTTGGCTTATTTTAAAACGTATTGTTAAAATTGTAAAAACGCCCCTTTCTTGCCCATGTTTTTTGACAGACTGGATTTGGGTTTTTTGTTGTTATGATTTTTTTTTTTTTTCTGTAGCTATTTTTCGTTTTTCCTCCCAAAATCCTTCGTTTCAAAGATTTCATAAAAAAATCGTGCTAAAGTATGAGTCATTCTGCCTTCTCCACTCACGCAATCCAATTTCTTTACAACACCCTCTTTTGTCCGATTTTGTACCTCAACTGCCTGGAACAGCACAGGTGAAGTTCGTCTTGAAGGTAGAACAGGTACACGCACAATTTGAAATTACTTCAGGTAAACTTTTTGAGGTTACGACGCATTTAGCACCTGACGATAGCCCAAAAGTTTCTTTTCAAAGCGGGTTTGTAGGGTGGAACAAAAGGATCGTGTCCAAATTACCTGCTCTTGCAATGATTGATTTCACCTCATGAATATTGTGGCTTTAAATTAGTTTACAGTTAACCCATGTTCTACCTTTGGGCTGTCTTTAACCTCTTTTGATGGCTTGTAATTGATTTTCCTTTCCAGTTCTTGCGAATTGTAAAAAAATCAGTAATTTGTACACGTGCTACCTGCAAATATGATCTTCAATTTTATGCAGAATTATGCACATTTTTATCTAGAACATTTAGAATTTACTACAAAAAAAATAAGTTTTGGGAATATAAATTCGATAAGGTATTGTTTTCGATGTTTTTCTTGTTAGTTATGAATTGCTATAGTTTGTATTTTTGTATGTGATAATTTGCGTAAAGGTATTTCCATTTACAATTTTAAAATGCCCAAAAAACCTGTATCATCGCAGTTAGTTTGCCTTAAATACCAAAAGAATATTGATATAATGTTAACCATAACTTGGAATATTTATAGTTTACTACAGAAATATAAAGCCATGGGAATTAATCCAATTTTAATTTTATAAGGTATTGTTAGTGTGTGATAATTTGTGTAAAAGTATTTCCATTTGTAACTTTAAAATCTTCAAAAAACCTATTTCATAGCAAAAAGATTGCCCTTAACACCAAAAGAATATTTGTATAATGTGAGTCATAGCTTGGAATACTGCATTACTTGCAATATCATCTTTTACCCAGTACAGAAGAATTATATTTATACTATTATTATATTTGTGCTAAATCTCATGCTACATTTTCTGAGATAACAATTTTTGTAAATTACAGGTTTATTTTTCTCTATTTTTCTCCAGTTAGATTGCCCTAAATACCAAAAGAATATTTATATGATGTTAACCATAACTTGGAATATTTATAGTTTACTGCAGAAATATAAAGCCATGGGAATTAATCCAATTTTAATTTTATAAGGTATTGTTAGTGTGTGATAATTTGTGTAAAATTATTTCCATTTGTAACTTTAAAATCTTCCAAAAACCTATTTCATAGCAAAAAGATTGCCCTTAATACCAAAAGAATATTTGTATGATGTGAGTCATAGCTTGGAATACTGCATTACTTGCAATACCATCTTTTACCCAGTAGAGAAGAATTACATTTATACTATTATTATATTTGTGCTAAATCTCATGCTACATTTTCTAAGTTTACAATTTCTGTAAATTACAGGTTTATTTTTGTCCATTTTTCTCCAGTTAGATTGCCCTTAATATCCAAAAGAATATTTGTATAATGTGAGTCATAGCTTGGAATACTGCAGTACTTGCCAATATCATCTTTTACCCAGTAGAGAAGAATTATATTAATACCATTATTATATTTGTGCTAAATCTCATGCTACATTTTCCCAGTTAACAATTTCTGTAAATTACAGGTTTATTTTTCTCCCATTTCCTTTTTCGCATCCTTACACTTAATTAACCACCTTCTCGATCTGTCATTCCCAGTTTAAAAATGTTGATTATAATGTAAGTTGTCATGTTGTACGATTTTTGTTCTGTAGATGTAATAGATGAGGAGGGGTTGAAGCATAATTGTGAAAATGACTGCTTAACAAATAGGAGATCAAATTAAAATGTAATACCATGTATATATCTTAAACGAACCCTTTTAATCTCCGGTTGTTTACCGTTTACTAGCTCGTGATTCGCAATTGCCGGTGTTAAATGTACCTTTATCACCCATTAGTGGCTGCGATTCAAGATTTCATCGACATGGCCCACTTAGGTGTTCAACGTTCCTTTACGATCCTCCAGTTTAAATGCAATTTGCAATACACGCTTTTATTTGCCACGACTTAGAAATAAAACTCAGTAAAAATTTCGTAAAAGATGCAAACGCGTTGTGATGCCCTAATGGATATATCTTTCCCTGGGAAATATGAAAACGGATCGATTTCATACGGGATGAATCCTTCCTGCCCATATAAAATTACGCTTTTAGCATCCAGAAATCCTCCAGTGCATTTTATTAAAGTGCGCATCTAATGTTTTCCGATTGCAATAGATGCAGCTTTGGGGGGTCGAGTATTCCTCTGAGGAGAAATCAAAATTCGTGCTATAAATTGAGATCTTGATGTAACGAGGGCTGGAGGCGAACTTCAACATTTTTTTTTCTCTCTCCATATGGAAAATTGCGGTTTTGTTTTACAAATAAAAAGTATGTCGAGCTATCATGCTTGCTTGTTTTCATCGCATTGCGTCCCAAATTTGCATAGTTGCTAATTACAGCAATGCATATGGGAAATGCATATTACAGTATTTATAATGTTCTGCTGGGGAAGCCACGTGTTTTCATAACAGAGCGTTCATGGAATCCCTAAAGAAGCACTAAATCATAACTGTATTTATGGATTGTTGCAAATGGAAATCGTGGTTGTTTTGCTGTTTGCCAAAACATCTGCAGTTTAGTCGGTTTGAGGAAAACCTGGTCTGTTTATACGTTGAAAATGAGCAAACATCTTTGCGTACACTTAAACTTTCTTTGTTATAAATAAAGTACAGGAAATAATATCCTAAATACCTGCTATGTTTTTTGCATGTCGAACTTTAAGGAAAATTCAACAATACATGTAAGTTGTTTGAGGTGTTTGCAAAATTCATTAATATTCATCATGAAGCAGACAAATAATTCATAGCTTATGCAGATGATTTATTCCGTTTTTGCATTTAGGCGCATGCAGTATAGTGTACAAAAGTATACAGTGGAACTTCGGTTTACGAACTTAATCTTTTTCTTGACCCTGTTCGTGGACAGAAAAGTTTGTGATCGGAATCAATTTTTCCGATTGCAATTAATGTAAATCCAAATAATGCGTTCTGTCCTAGAATTTTTTTAAACATGTTATGGCTTTATGTGTGGAAATAATAAGAATGGAAATCGTCGAATTAGTTAGTGCTGTTTGTCAAGAGTGAGCACCATGGTTAAAAATTATGGTTAGTGTTGTTTGTTAAGAGTGAGCACCATGGTTAAAAATTACATTTATTTCAGAGACCTAAAGGCAAAAATTAAACCTTTAATCACATAGAATGAATTCAGAATGGGTTTTCATAGTCTTGTAAAAGGGTAAAATTCCTCTTTAATTTTGTAAGAAATAACTACATATGTTAATAACCTTTGAATTGGTTGATTGACCACCAATCAAATTAATCTTGCCGAAAACTACTTAAATGAAATTTGCTTGCCCAAAAAATAATTTAATTGAAGAGTTTTATTTTTTGAAAATTATATTTCTATCAAATAAGTGCTGCTATTGAAATAACTGTGCATTATGACTTACTTTATACAATAACCCACATTAACCGTATTATATTTGCATGACATGTTCGTGAAGCGAAACAACATGTGGTGTTTACATTAAAAATTGTGCATATTGATGATTCTCTCAATAGATCATCTCAACATTTGGAAGTATTTGGTACCTGTATGCTCGTGTTGGCAAGTCGATTAGTGACATCAAATTTCAAATTTAATTTGTTTTTGTTCTAGTTAATTAAAATACATTTCATGGAATGTGAAATGTTGTTTACAAAGAATTCCAGCACAAGTTTATTTTTTGTTCATTTAATCTTCCTTTATCTTGTATCCGAATTGTCTCATTAGTCTTGCTGGGCTTCAAGATAGTTGTTCCAAATATGGCGCACAAATTTGTCACCCTGCTTCCAAATTTCTAGTTTAAAAGCTAAAAGTGTCAAATTTCTGGGGGTGGTGCTGAATGTCCAGCTGGATAGTTGTTTTCAACATGGGTTTATTGATAGGGTCGGTTCTCTAGGAATGGTCTATCTGGCAGAGAATACAATGTTGCCATTGAAATCTTCTGTTGCTAATGCATGTGTTATTGGCGCATGGAGTTATTTAGGGCCCAGTGAACTGCATAATCTTTGTTGGTATGTTGTTCTCCCCCACATTCCCTACATTAAATGCCAGTATTTATAGCAAATGCATGGGGGGAGGTTGTGACCCACACGTGGCAGGCTTGTGTTGCCTGGGCTCAAGCGGTAGGCGGTGGAGAGAACACGTGCCCCTGTCGGTGTGTTGGAAGCAGCATTTTTGCATACCACAGCAGCAAATGGACCTATAGGAAATTGAATTTCGGGGGAAGGAAATTGGTCTGTTGGCTGTGAGAGTTCTATCCAGGCAACTTCAGCGGGACGTCTTAAATCGTAGTTCTGACATTGCCCAGGGATCTTGCTAACTAGCTTGCCTGGATGTCGTCGTTGTAAATGTTTATTTATTTATTTATTTATTGTTACTTATACTGTTATGATGTTGTACATGACTGCAGTTTCTATAGAAATTTCAAAAAATCAAAGACAAAATTGGGAATTACCGACATTTGCCCAAATTTTCACAATACTGGTGAGCCCTATTGTCAGTACTCGCAGTGACAAACTCTTAATAGTAGTTTCGATTTATTTGATGAATTTATTTACGAATTAGGTTTATTCCCATACACTATTTGAAAAGTAATTCGTAAGTATCCAAGTAATCTAAATAATATCCTAACAACAGTTTCGATTTATTTTATTAATTTATTTGCGAATTAATCATTTTTCCTTCAAGTATTGGTAGAGTAATTCAAAATTATCCAAGTAATACACACAAAAAAAAGCATTCATAGTTCTGATTTATTTCATGAATTTATTCAAAATTACTCAAGCATTCCAAAAAACTGATTCAATTATTTTGGATTTATTTTATGAATTTATTTACAAAGTTTATTCTGGTGCAGTATTTGTAGAATAATACAAAATTGAACACAAATTCAACTTTTACTTCACTTCATGTTTCAACTTTTGCTTCTATTCATTTTTCAACGTTTACTTCATTTTTAAATAAACAGAACCATTACAACTTTTGCAACAATATACACCAGTAGGCTATATGCCAGTATGTAGTCTGTATGGCTAAATTTTGAAAATAAAACATCTTTACACCTTTACATAAAATTATTTATTGGTTAAAATGATGCTTGTTAAGATGGTTTAAATCTTATGCTAAACATAAATGCTGGTGTAATAAAAATCCAAAGTTATGCGAAGCAACAATTGCACTGATTCATTCACAATGTCAATGAATGTCTTCATTACAAAATTTAATAAAACTGCACATATTTACAGTTTCTTCACTTAAATTTGAAATTTTGAAGTTTTTACCGTTTTCTGTAAATACAATTACTAACCGTGCACATTTCTATTCGAGGGGTTCATGCTTGCAGGTCGAAGTGCACGAATCTAGATTGTAAAGCTTTCATTATTTTTTATATATTTTTTTTTACAAAAACTCCTACTGGCAAATGCGAACTTCGATTTTTTTATAAATTTTTTTGATGCACAAAAGGAGGGATAACATCGGAATCTATAGTCGATGCATTCTGTCGCCTTAAGAGGAAAATGCAGTGTTTGTGTTTAAGGCGTGCGTTTTTTGCTTCCTTTGGCATTCCTTTCCGGTGGATTGAATCAGTAGTAAGGCATTTATTTATATAAATCTTTTCTGGGGCCATGCACCGAAAAAGCCCCTCCATCCGATATCTACTCCCCCTTGTTCATTTTTGTCGCATTTGGCTCTGCTATTTTTATGGCCCCAAATATTTTCACACTCTACTGTTTTTTTTTCTCCTCTTCGTAAGTCAATTGACGTGCAGCTGACTTTTCGACTTTCTCTCCTGATTGAATTTATTTCTACATCTTATTTATAGAAGAATTGATTTATGAAATGCAGATTCTTCTGACAGCTGGACGGTACTATTCAAAATGATCACAACTTTTTCAGCAATATTTGAGTCATAAACATTTCTTTGGTTATTATAGGGTTATTGGATAACATGTTAAATTGTTTTACTTTTGACTTATTCCTTGATTGTATTCTTCACTCAGGAGTCAAAATTGTTACAATTGGCACACCCTGGTGAAAAAAACAATAGAAACCAATAGAGATTTCTATTGTTATTTGGACACTTTATTGATTTTAATTGTTT
>JAQGBW010003058.1:0-17441 GCA_034698625.1 Julus scanicus
CCTTTGGCTCTGAAAGAACGTTAAACATCGCTGACCTACATTAGGGGAAGTTGTGTGCTGTGGGGCCCAATTAGCATCTGCTAGTTGGGCTCTGGAAATAGTAATTCCTTTTGTTCTCGTAGCAAAATATATAAATTCCTTCATTTAAAGGATTAAGAAAAGGAAAATCGCATTTGCGTATATCCAGGTGATTGTTCGACCTCCCATTTGGGAATAAGGTCGAACTAATATCTAACGGTCAAAAGTTAGTCCTACGAGAACAACAGCAAGTCTTAGCAGTTTGCTAGGGCTAAAACAGGGTAAAACAGAGTATTCCGCTTCAGTTGATTGATTTTAACACAGGATCTGCCAATGTAACATTCCTCATTATGGCTGCTGCTATCTAGCCACAAATTTGTAAATTGGCATGCAACAGCAAATAAAACAGCTTGCATATAATCAGGGGGAACACCATCAATTATATCGAAGTCTTTCTAATTCACTAAAATGTAAAGGTCTTTATTGCCTAAGTTTGGTGCTGCCTTACTTACTGCATTTGTTGCACATTTCAAATAAAAGAGCTTTTAGCATAATGCAGTATTCTTAAGTAAAGAAGAATAAACCTTAACAATGTTACAGCATTTTTCAATTGTTTCCCTGAGACGAAATCAATAACTGCATCCATTGAAACCATTAAATTGAATCATATTTTGCAACATTGGCCAGACAACAGAATCACATAAAACCATTAAAAGGATTACTTTTGATAAAATAAAACTGTTGTCTAAAGTACAGGTCAACTCTAAACCATAATCATAGAATGCATTCAACTCATCTGTGATAGTTGTAAAAACACTGTTTGTATTAGGTTTTGTTTTCCCAAACCACAATTTATACAGCAATATGATAGTTGTAAAACACTGTTTGTATCAGGTTTTGTTTTCCCAAACCACAATACATACAGCAAAATATTTTCATTTTATTTTTCTGGTGGCAATTTTTTGATCATGCATTGAATTGGCCAAATTAAATAAGCTGATGAGCAAAAACTGGAACTTTATCACAGCTCAATGTAAGCGAAATATTGTCCCGTTTCCCAACAGGCAAAAGCTTGGTCTCCGCTAAATTTTAGTACAGAATTCCAGACATTTTGAGACTTTAAAATGGGCATTTTTACCATTGACTTGTTTATTATTATTTTCGAAGCAATTCCTGAATTGATTTTTAAGTTTGCAATGTAAATGCGGCCTAACGATTGAAAAGGGTTACTTTAAGGCCCATCTACGAATTGACATTAGTGGCCCGTTTACTCTAAAAGGGTTAACGCGAGGCCCTTACAACAAATATTGCGCCTGTTTGCTCAAAAAGGGTTAACGCGAGGCCCTTACAACAAATAGAATCGTAAGGACCAGCCGCTAAAAAGGGTTAAAATAGGCCTATCTATTTGTCAAATTTTGCGGACCGTGGACCAAACAAATAATTAAATTACATCGATCCGCCCGCCGAAAAGAGAAATCGCGGTTTGTTCGCTAATGAATGGCGATTCATTCCTTGATTTGATTACGGCGGTCAAATAATATAAAAGATAACATTTGATTTGCGGCATGTCCGTTAATTAAATAACGGCCCAATTGGCGAAGAATTTCGGCGACTCGACCGCCAATCGTAAAATCGAAAGGCGGCCGAATACCAGAAACATTTTGAGGACAATCTGCTTGAAGTTTTTTTGGAGCGACTGGCCCGTTTAATGATCGTGACCCATTCATTGTTTTGCGCGTTAGATTTGTAGGCCTAACGGCCGAAAAACATCGTGCGAAAACCTCCCGTTTTGTTTTGGCGGCCTTCGGAATTAATAAAATTGAAGGATATAGTTAGGGCTACAACCCTTTCATATTCGTTCTTGTGACAACGGGAACTACAATAATTAAAACATAATTAAAGGTCCCATTGGCCCTAAATGTGCTTGGGGTTATTTTTTGCATGTTTTTCTTGAAAGATTATTGAAATTTGAGAATAATGTTAAAAAATAACTGAATTGATGTTATTGGCAGGAAACAAATTGTCACACAAGGTGGTAACTATAAACCGCGTTCATTTGTTTTCAAGCCTTTAAATATATATCGTGCAAAATAGAGGCCGAAAAATAAAGAGAGTTTATTGTTATTGATTATATTGTTTATTGTTGTTTACTGATTATAGAAATTTATTAATTAATTGGATTTATTTATATAGAGTATTTATATTTACATGTTTTAATGAACAAAAAAAATGTGTGAAAAATATATATAAGCGCAAAATGAATCTTACCATGAATGCGAAAGAGGGTTAGCTGGTTGAAACAATAAAAAAATTCTCAGTTTCGGACCTCGGTGCGATACTCCACCGCGTTAACGGATTGGTAGTCTTCCGGACTAATCCTAAAAAAAAAAAAATATATTCATTAAATATTTATATTAAATACGTCTGCGACGATGGAGAAACTTCAAGCTCCCGTCGATTTGGATCGGTTCCATGTAACAAAATTAGATGGAACCAACTACGCAACCCAGCTCGGCCACCGCGGCTAAAGTTGAACGGCGAAAAGACATTTGTCAGGCGGTGACCTCAGCCATTTACTTCACCATCGTCCCGGGCATCAGGAAGACCCTCTTCCAGGGTTACGAGAGGACCCAGTGTTACGCAATATTAAAGCACATTCAACAAACATATAAGCCCGGCTCTCGTGAAAGACGCTGGCAACTCCGGTGTCAGTTTGTGTTTCTACGGATGACACAGGCTGAGACCGTTGAGGCTTATATTGCCAGGGTCGAGGCCGTGGCGGGTCACCTGGAAGAGGTGGATAGCAAGGGTTCCAGATGAAGACTTTGCCTTTCAAATGCTTATGGGCCTTCCTCCGGAATATGCCCTCAAAATTAAGTTAATTCATGGTTGGCCGGATTCGGACTTCACCGCGTCCAAGGGTCAAGGCCTCTTTGATCGCAGAGGCCAATACCATGCGGTTCGCCAAGCAGAATTTAGGTAGTTCCGCCGGCAACCTGGCGAGCGACGTGCTCTGGGCAAATGCCAAGACGGGAGAGTTCCGGGAAGGCGACCAGACTTCAAGTGTACCTATTGTGGGAAGCCTGGTCACCTGCAAGACCGATGTTGGGTTTTGCATGGAAAGCCCACCAAAGCCACCCCGGCAAAGCCACCGACTACAACAAAAACAAATAAAAAGAAGGCCGGCAAACAAAAACCAAAAGGAGCACCTCGCCAGCCGAATGGAGGCTCGGTAAGTCATTCGGACTTTGACCCAAATGGTTTTAACTTTAAAGTCCTAATGACAGACACCGTAGCCAACACCAAAGATGGAGAATAGACATGGGATTCCGGCCGAGTATAGGGCCATCGATCCCATCACGATGAGCTCGTACTCTGGCACCTTTCCCTTTGAGGGAAAGGGTACTATGCTAATGTCCGTCCTTGCTGGTGGCACAACAAAATATGTTGTAGTCAGGGACGTGGCCTATGCCCCTAGTGGTCGACGGAATCTCCTGTCGACCTCCCAGTTGGTTAAAGCTTCAAAAATAACTTAGACGGGAGACGCCGATACGATAAGGGTCAAAAACCCTAAAGGGGAGTTAATAATGGAATTTGAGCGGAAGGATCGACTTTATCATACAAAAGCGATCCCCCGACCTGACCTGTGGAAGACCTTTTTTAGAATCAAATTCCACGGGTCAGTCGGCGCCTCCGAAAATGACGGACCTGGCTTTGTGGCACGCAAGGCTATGTCACATGAATCCCGACTCAATTATAAAAATTTCAAAATCAGAGTCGGTGAGGGGATTGCCACCTTTGAAAAGTGTTCCCCATTCATGTGATGTATGCCTACAAACAAAAGCGCGTAGGCCTACTGCCAAAGCCTTTAAGAAGAGGTTCACGAAGGCGCCGCTCAAGCTGGTCCATGCAGACCTTTGGGGGCCCTCTGCATTCCCATCTGGAAGGGGATGCAGGTATTATTAAGTCATCTTTGACGACTTCTCCCGTTGGGGTTCGGTGTATGCCATTACTAGTAAAGATAAGACCATGGCATGTATAAAACACTACATTCGCAAAATGGAAATAAAGACTGGGCATAAACTAAAAACAATAAAGACCGACAACGGGGGAGAATTCTGCTCCGGACCTTTGACAAAATTCTATGGGGATGAGGAAATTCAACACATAAAAACAAATGTGTACTCTCCCCATCAGAACGGGGTGGCTGAGGGAAACCAGACATCGATTTATGCCATCCGGGCACTGTTAAAAGAAACAGGCTTGCATCAAAGCTTCTGGGTGGAAATGCTCCACACATTTGTTTACATCAAGAACCGTCTGCCGCAGGTGATCCTGGGGAACAAGACTCCGTATGAGCTGTTCCGGGGATATGTGCCGAATCTTGCGCATATGCGCAGGATAGGCAGCAAAGTCAGCGGATTCATACCCCAGAAAAAAAACCGGGAAATTTGCGGACACGGCGGTTCAGGGTATCCTAGTCGGCTATGCCCACTCTACCCAGGGTTACAGGTTCTACAATGTTGATTAAGACCGAATTTATGAGTCAAGTCAAGTCAAAATTAATGAAGACTTGACTGTTGATGACTCACAGTCCAGAGTCGTGGAGCCTGAATCAACAGATGACGAATTTGTCGAAGCCCTGGCCCCTCCTCCACAAGTTTCGGGGAAAGATGCTTATGTGGAAATCGCACAAAGACCGATTTCTCCGGTGTGGAAGCATCATCGAGTTTTACTACGCAATCCTTCACCCAATCAGCCTAATCTACCATGAAGGCGGAACTTATTGCGTCCGTCGACTTGGTAAAAGAACTAATTTGGCTATCCGCTATTCTGGAGGAGGTGTCGCCGGCGTTGCCTCAGGGAAATCCCGGGCCGGCACTCTTCCTGGACAATCAATCCGCGATTCATGCCATCCGCAACGAGGTGGAGAATAACACCACAAAATACTTCAATTTAAAACTCCGGTTTGTGAGAGACCACTATAAAAAGGGTCTCTTTGAGTTACAGTTTGTCGGGACCAAGAGTAACCTGGCAGACTAACTGACTAAGCCCTTGTCCTCCGACCGGATTAACCAGCTAACCTCTTATCTTATGGAAGTAAGGTATTAAACTTGTTGTTTTGAATGACTGTCGCAAAACGGGAGAGTTTGTTGTCCGGTGTTTCGCGGCATTGAAGAGTTTAACCTTTTTAATATATTTAATATATAATTTATTCACACATTTGTCTATGTATAAGAAGTGTACTTACCGTGCATTGCAAGATGAAGGTCCATCCCATTGCAGTCACCCAAATATCTGAAAAGAAAAGAATTAAATTTAAATTAATAAAAGGGGACTGGAAATTAAATGAGAATAATAAATAGTGAAAGGGACTTACTTAATGGTATGGGGAAGTTCCGGAGCTGAGAGCTGATCACACTTGTGTGGTCGGCTATTTTAAGATTCAGGTTTTGGCCGACACTCTCTCTCAGGCCACTGACCCGTGCGGTTCGATGGCCCTTCATCTATAAGAAATCGAATAGACAGTAGTACACTTAGTTTAATTGATTTTCTAATTTAATTATGGAGTGTTGTAAGCTTTTGAATATAAAATGATTATTAAAATGACTTACAACGAATGGATCCTGCCTTCTGAACAATTGTTATTTTCGCCGACGGAATCGAGGTCCCTGAAACAAAGGGAAGGGACATCAATCAGCACAAGACCTGACAACATGGCAAACCCGAACTGCCTTTCTGACACTCTCGAGCTTCCCAGCAAACCTTGCAAGGAATGCTGGTTGGCCCGAGAATGCCAGAAAGGCTACAACCTTTGACCTAGAAATTCAAGCGCCAACACCTTCGGCCCCGAATTCCACATCTTTCTTCCTTAGGAATGTCCACTCCTGTGGATATCAAACAATTGTTACAAAACAAACAACACAAAAAAAAATTTCAAATTTTTGACCAAAATTTCAAAAATAACAAATTTCTTCAAATTTCTCACATGCATTATAGAAATAGGAGGCGTACCTTTTCTCGTATCCCGAAACGCACAATTTACATAAGACACTTTTTTACAATTTGATAAGGGCCGTGATAGGGCATTTTAAACTTCCCCTGGCCCAAACGGGCTGGAGCCAGATCCCTTATCAAAACCCAATCTCCTACTTCAAATTCTACATGTCTATGAGATTTATTAAACGCAGCTTTTTGTATATTCTGCGCTTCACTTAGGGCCTTTGTTGCTCGCAATCTACGCTCGCTCACTGCAATCTCTGGCCCTACCATAGGTGGTTGTCCCACCGTATTATACACTGGTAACCGTGGTAAATACCCATGCATTAATTTAAACGGGATGCCTGTAACGACGCCTGTTTTGCAAAATTATATGCTGCAACAGCCCTATTCAACGCAACAGTCCATCTTCCCTGACATTTCTCTTCAGGGGCCATTATTCGGACCGTTGTCAGCAGCGTCTGAATCATTCGTTCTGCCAAACCATCCGCCTGCTGATGATAAGGAGTTGAAGCCCTATGCCTTATGCCATATTTCGTATAGAAATCCTGGGACTTCTTACTCAACTGCAATGTTCCACTATCTGATATTAGATCCTTGGGTACTCCAAACCTATCAAATAAATTTCAAATTTTTTTTTCGATAGCCGTAGCATTCGCACTTTTACAAGGTACCACCACACAAAATCTCGTAGCATAATCTACCGCTACCAACCAGTATGTGCTTTTCCCCACTGAAGGAAGAATGGTCCCGCAAAATCAAATACCTATTTTTCTGCTGGTCCCTCCACTGCTATGGGTTCCAACAATCCCTGAGGCAACACCCTAGGAATTTTATTCTTTTGGTAAGATTCACATGAGGCCACAAACTTCACCACTGCAGCCTTAATCTGAGGCCAATAATAGGCCCGTGACATAAAGAACAACGTCTTGGATATTCCAAAATGCCCTGCCAAAGGGTTGGCGTAAATGTTCCGGAACTACCAATAAATGGGGTGGATCAGAAGGGTTATAAAAATACAGTGTGTTACCCAACATAACATAACCTCTTGGAGCAAACCGCCCTTCCAACTGCAATAGCATTCAGTATATCCATCCCTGAAGCCTGCATTTGTACCTTTGCTATATCCAATTGTTTTTGGAGCAAGTATATGTAGGCATCATCCTCAACTCCTGGCCCCACCTGTTGCTTCATCAACGGGTATCTACTTAGGCAGTCCACATCAACATGTAGTCCCCCTTTTTTTAGACTACCTCATATGTGAATTCCTTCATCTTTGCTGTCCATCTACCTAACCTATTAGATGGATTTTTAGGGACCTCAAATAGCACAATGCGTGATGATCTGTTACGATTGTCACCTTATTCAGAAACAAATAGTGACGAAACTTCTTTGCTGCCCATACTATAGCCAAAGCTTCCAATTCCGTCACTGTATATCTTGTCTCCGCTGGCTACAAAGAACGACTTGCATAAACTAATACTCTCTGATTGGGTCTAACCCCCTGGTATAGGATTGCTTCCAACCACGTACGTGATGCATCTGTATGCAAACTCAATGGGGCCGTTGGATCAAACATAGCCAACACGGGGGCTGTACACAATGAATCCTTCAAGGACTGAAACGCTGTTTCACACAGCTCCGTCCACGCAAACGGCACCGTTTCGCGTGTTAAATTGGTCAGTGGCCTAGCTACACTTGCGAAATCCTTAATAAACCTTCTATAATAACCACAAAGGCCCAAAAAACTCTTACTCCTTTTCTATTCCCGGGCTTGGAAAAGTCTCGTACTGCCCTAACCTTCTCAGGGTCCGTGGCCACTCCCTCAGTGCTGACCACGTGGCCCAAATATTTTACCTGTTCGAATCTAAAGAAACACTTTGAAGGTTTCAACTTAATATTCTGACAGGACAGTACCTCTTACACGGCCCTCAACCGCTCCAGAAAACCCTGGAAATCCGGTGCAAACACTATAATGTCATCCAAATAAATATACATGCCTCCCACTTCAGATGCAAAAAAATTTGGTCCAAACCCCTCTGCATTGTGGCTGGAGCATTACATAACCCAAAAGGCATCCGAGTAAACTCAAAATGCCCCTCGGAACATGAAAAAGCTGTTTTCTCCTGGTCTCGCTTCGCTATAGGCACTTGCCAGTATCCTGACATCATGTCAAGGGTCGCGAACCAGGCAGACCCCTTCATGGCATCCAAGGCATCATCAATGCGCAGCAACAGATAGCTATCCACCACCGTGTCCGCATTTAATTTCCGATAATCTATAAAAATAGAACTGACCTATCCTTCTTCTTAACCAGGACCATTGGAATAGAGTATTGGCTCTTACTGGGGACCACTACTCCCTGACGCTGTATTTCAGTCAATTCTTTCCTGACTATATGTCTAACCTTTTCTGATGAACGACGAGGAGGCACATATGCCGGTGGCCGACCTCCTGTATCAATAGTATGTTGGGGCAACCTACTTAATCCCAACTCCTGTACGGATAAAGCAAAAGTACTCCGAAAATCTAAATATAATCAAAACAAATGCCCTTCTTTAGCATTTGGACAAGGTTGGCCCCATCTGTAATACGGAGTCCAACCCTTTCTACCTCGGAGTCGACCTCAACCCGCAAATTACTATCCCCTTTAGTTTCTAATGGCGTCACCTCGGTTAGCTCCAATGCCGAAATGGAAGCAATTTGCATTCCCGCATCCAAATTCAATAGGTTCGGCCGTGAGATTTCCCACCTGAAAAAGACGACAAGTTTTATCATCAATTGACATCACACCGCGTCCTGCTCGCACTGATGTTCCTTCCAGTGGTAGCGCTTTAACAAACACAGATCTGGCACATCACCCATGAAGTAGAACAAGGCAACAATGTCACTGTCTGCAAAAGTCGAATCGGCAATCCCTGCAATCTAGTCACTCTGTCCTTTGCTGATTCCGCTAACAACACAACATCTGCTCCTTAACTCTGATCCAATTCACTTTCTGCTTCCTCTGTCATGAACTGTTCATCAATCTGAGCATCCCGGGCGTCCCCTTTTACTAGCTCCTCCTCGCCAATGGGCGCATTCCGTTGCTTTTCAAACGGAAATTTTTCTTCCATCTTATCCTGGAAGCAAAACATCTCTGTGAGCAGAAGCGGAATTGGCCCTGTCCGACGAGAAAAATCCCAGCCCAGCAATGCCACCGTATCTGGCTGACGTAGGATTCGAAAACGATGAACCACCGTTCGTCCGAAAATGTTCAATTCGATGTCACATTCTCCCGCACTATCTACTACGTGGCTTGATACATCATACAATGGCCTACCCTGAAGGCGTGCATCTACCTATAGTCCCAGCATCTTTAACAAAGCCTCTGATAGCGCTGACACCACCGCTTTTCCGTCAACAACCATGAACACCACTCGTGACCCAATATTTACCTGAGCAACTGGTAAAGCAACCTCCGTGTGTACGTACTCATCACGTTCCTTCACATCTGATGGCTTCGGGCACCACAAACAATGA
Source organism: Julus scanicus (assembly GCA_034698625.1). NCBI lineage: Eukaryota > Metazoa > Arthropoda > Diplopoda > Julida > Julidae > Julus > Julus scanicus. The sequence goes on from JAQGBW010003058.1 coordinate 9,541, forward strand.
CCACTTTTCAATTTTGCCACATTATTTCTTCCCAGTTGCTTAGGGCAGAACCTCTTAATATGGCCCGGTTCCCCACATCCAAAGCAATTATAATTCTTCACAGTGGCAATAGGCCTAGCACCAGCTTCCGCTATTGCAGGTATAGCAGGGTTCACAATATTCTTCACCTTCGTAACTGTTACGGACGCCCCAGTTGAACGCGGTCTACCACACTTAAACGATTCTTCCAAAGAATCCTTTCCACAACTCTTCAATTGTATTGAACTGTCTACCTCCCAAACCAACATGAACAAGTGGTTGGAGTCCAAAAACAATGAGTTGTATTGTATCTCTTACCGCTGTATGTGGGTTTAAATTACGGGCCATACTTGTCATGTCGATGAGGTATTTCCGAACAGGCTCATTCCATCCCTGGCGTCTGGACAGATACTGTCCCCACAGTCCCGGGTTGTATGATTCCAACTTAAAAAACTGCTGTAAGTAATCCTTCAATTGGGGCTATTCCATCTTTGACAACCGATCACCGTTCGTTGTTAACCATCTTGCCGCGTCCCCGGTGAGATGGTTTCTCAAACGTCGCGGATAAGCAGACATCGGCAGTCCCTCTGATTGCACCGTTACCAAAAATGAAGTAAGGAAATCCGTTATATCTCCTTCGCCATTATAAAACGGACCATTTTCCTTAAAAGTCACATACAATAGTTGTTGATCTCGTGGTATCACCTTTGGCTCCATTTCCATGGCCAAATTCGGTAAATCCTCCAAACTAGGACAAGTTTGCATTTCCTCCACTTTTTGCGCTTCTTCAACTTTTTAAGTTTCTTGTGCAACCTTGATTATTAATTCGGACATTGAACCACCCCAGGCTTGCAATACCGCCTGCCATTGGTCCGAATTTGCTTCGTCAAGATTCGGGTTGTCATTTCCACAATGGGAATCCGATGAGGGATCCATGTTATCTTTTACTCGCGAGTCTGTAATCACAATCGATGTAATCACTCTTTTAGAGTGCAGTTCCATTCACAGTACGGGGCACGCCACGGTAGACGTCGACGTAAGACCCGCACCTCCACCATGCGAGGGTCGTAGCTCGTAAAAGTCCAGGAAAAACGCCAAACACACGAGTTACAAACCGAACTGATTTGTTTCCAGAACTAAACATAAGTTTAAAGAACAAAAAGCACGCGGGAAGCAGCTCGCTAGCCCCGAAAACAGAACTTAGAAGTTACGGGTGGGTGCACCCAAAACCCAGTGTCCGGCCTGGACCACTGGCATACCCGAACTGTCTGTCTGACACTCTCGAGCTTCCTAGCAAACCTCGCAAAGAATGCTGGTCGGCCCGAAAATGCCAGGAAGGTGACAACCTTGGACATAGAAATTCGGGCGCCAACACCTTTGGCCCCGAATTCCACAAATCATAATTGTATGAGATCTTATTATAAAAATATGTTGAACAATTAAGACAGTGTATGTTGTTTTATACCAGAATACACCCACACCTCGCTTTACCGACTAGATGGCCGTATATCAAAAAAGCTGTAAAAAGAATCAAATTTTTCTGCATTGCGATTTTCATTTTTAGCCTGCATTAACGTGAAACCTATAAGTGGTTTATTGTTAGCCAAATCCGACCTCTTTTGTGTAAATTGGGGTAACTTATCACAATTTTTGGACACTTTGTTTAATTCAGCATTTTCTGCTGTGGGATGTTTATTTTATTTTACCGCATAAAATATCTTAAACTGTAAAAAGTACTATTAATAGGACTCACAGAAATGGTATTAATTTTTATGTTAGGGGGCCGGTACAAACGTTTTTTAGAGCTCCTATTTCTTTCAAATACATAGTATTTTTATGTCAGGGGGCTAGTAGAAACATTTTTTATGGATCTTTTCTCATTCAAATGGATGTTATTTTCATTAAATGTGTATCCACTGACACAAAAATACTGTTTTATTGAAAGGGAAAAGAGACCTACAAACGTTTGTACACTCTGTCATGAAAATACTTCATGTTATCCTTCAAAATTAAGGCGGCCTTTTGCAACGTCAAACACCGTGAGAACAATTATCGACGGGCGGGCCGCACTCAAACGAACCACAAACACGCCGGTAATTCCAATTTTCGATTGGCTAGGCCAAACTAGAAAAAGAAAATTGTTATGACGAATAATTATCGTCGACAATCCCCTCGGCGGCTAGTTCTCATTATAATTAGTGACTTCATGGCCAATCAGAAGTGCGAGAAAACGGCCACAAAATAATCAAAAACTCGGGAGGGGGGGGGGCCGGGATCATTAAGACCGGAAGAAGCACCGTGACTGCTCGAAAGTCGCGCTACCGGGGGAGACTATGTATCTTCGGGAGTAACGTGACACGGATGACCGGGATGAGGACTATGGGATTTTGCGTCGGGGGAAGGGTTTAAATAGAAAGCCCCGGCAAGTCCCTATAGCCCGTGATTTTGGCAATTTTAGAGGTAGGGTTTGGGACATCCAAGCTAAAGCTAGGGAGGTCCTCCAGCTTTTTGAAGTGGTGGAAAAGGCTGGTTTTAGACAGCACACCACCCAGTCATCCTAAGGCGTTTCTCCACATGGGAGAGCATTCACCAAGCGGGGTGTCCGGCGGGGCACTTGTGCAAAAGGCTGCTAGACAACACACAAGTGGTTTCTAGAATGCCAGGGAATGGCAAAACATAGCCGACCCTGGTCCAAGGACGGTAATCTACTGAAAGTAACCGGTCCTTGGTAACCGGATCTGCCGGACAGAACCCGTGACGCTCGTTGGTAGCGGGTAAGGTGAAGGGGATGACTGGACCTGGCGGAAAGCGGGGGAGACCACAGAGCGGTATCCACTTGTACTGGTTTTACTCTTGCTCTCCGTGCCTTCGGGTGGAGGAGCTCCCAGCTGGATCAGTGAAGACCGGGAAGAGTTATAGATGCCCCTAGGTTCCCTAATATCCTCCTTTTATATGGCAGAAAAAGGATCATGAATAGGTGCATGAGACGTCACACTACGGGGGAGTTTGTTGTGCGTAGATGCACGCGGTAGTGTGGCATGGTGAGAGTGGCCCAGTTAAACCCTTAAAAGGGTCCTTTTCCATTTACAGAAGGAAAAGGTTTAATGGGGTAAATTAATTTTAGAATAAATTAAAGACCCCTTACCGATTTATCCTTGAGCCGCCCTTTCTAAAATCCTTTATTGGTAAATAGACATCACTTTGTATGTCCCAGCCATCTAGAAAAGAAAGGAAAACAAGCAATAATTGGTTATTGAATTATATGATAAATTAATTATGTGTCAAAATGTTTAATTAATTTGAATTTCTCCCATGCAAGTTTTCTAACCTGTTTCACAGCTGTGGTTGGGCCCGTCCAGGTGGCGCCATTGTCGGGGTCGCTGACCTGGGCAGCCATGTAGGTTTTTTTTAAAAAAGAACACGTGTATAGGGCTTTGCCCTTACAGGACGTCCAGATTTTCGTTCTCACTATAAAAACAAGAATAAACAATAATTGGATTTTACCTACAATCATGCTTTTGTAGTTTATTAATTTAAAAGTAAGCAAGTTATTCCTCTGGACTGATGTTCCTGTAACTATAATTTAGGAACCTGAAAACAACAACAAAAAGAATATCTATTCCTTGCATAATGCACGGGACATTCCTTTAGGGGGAACACATAGGGATCATCACAATTCAAACTTTAAACGTCTTTGACGGTCAAGCAATTAAAAATGTGTACCACGTGATAAATTGCACATGCGCCATAGAAAATTTAAGCGCCACCTAGCGACAGATATTTTCAGACTATGGCTGAACTGACGGCGCTTTAGCTAGTAGGTGTTTGGACGTCTGTCGGTCGATTGGGGGCCGTTTAAAAACCAAGTAATCGCTTTAGGGGGAGGGGTACATAAAAAGACCACCAATGACCACATAGGGGGTAATCAGGCGCACCCTTATGTGCTTGGTTTATTGAAGGAGGCCTTCCATACTGCTCTCAGGTAAGCGATGGCCTCCCTATTATAAGTCTACAGAGAAAGGGGCGTGTCCGGTTGTAAATCCATTTTTAAAAATTTTTTCTGACTGCTCGCAAACTCTGGATAAAAAAATGGGTAGGTGCGAGTGGAGGGCCATTTCAAAGGGAAAAACGTCCTCATCATACGCTTGCTGATTTATCAAGCTATTTTAAACAATTTTATTTTTATTTGATCTCTTTTTGTAAGGCTGTGAGACTGTTTTAAAATTTCATCCATTGAAAGTAATAAGGTTGTATTCCACCTTAATTGCTATAGTAAAGCTGACACCTTGACATGCAGTTAGGTGGTGGATGATATTAGAATTTATAATAAAAGTAATTTAAGATAATTAATAAACCAAATGTTAGACATTCCAGGTAGCAAAATATAACCAGATGACGTCCTTTTTTTTCCAAAAGCCATCATATTTGACATAAAAATGACCAAAAAAACGATGTCATAATGTCACACACTTATGACGTGAATTTAAATTAAGAAAAACAGGACGTTATTTTAAATATTAAATGACATACTTTGTAACAGAAAAATGACGTCCTTTTAAAAGGAAAAAAAGATGTCTTGTTAAAGGGAAAAAGAACGTCTGTTTAAAGGAAAAAAATACGTCTTTTTCTGACCGAAAAAGACGTCATTTTTGACCGGATGTCTTCTAATGTTAGTGTGTATCCATTTAATTTGCTTATATCCTCCCCTGTTTGTAACAACCTATCATGTATTATTCAGATATTTGGGCCTAGGATATTAGATCCTAATTTAAGACTTTTTAGGCCCTTGACATTAGGGCCTGATTAAGGGACAAGTATGGCTTTGGATACCCTAATTATTAAAAATAACTAATGGTATCCAGGCCATCCTCCCAAAATGATGAATTTCTAAAGTTTTATTTTGTGCTGCCATAACATCAAGCCATAGTGTGAGACATATTTATCCCAAAACCGCCCAAATTTCTTAAACATTATTTTGCGCGCCAAGGACATTCCTTTTGTAAACTTCTTTCCAGCCTTGGCGTTATTCAAGTTCAAGGGTCAAAATTGTGAAAGGGGCAAAATTTAATTGTGACGCATTCAGTTCTAATTAATTAATTAATTATCTTATAATAAGGGACAGGGTTAAAATGCTTGCAATTCTTCTAAAACTATAAAACGAATTTCGCTAGTGAAGTAGGGGCAGAAAAGGGAGAACCTGTCGACACTGACAGAGCTTGTGCTAACCTTAGACAAAAATGGTCCTGTTACAAGGAACCTCGAGCGCCTGACTCTTGCGTTGGTTTAAAGCCGTGAGTTGTTATTGCTGTTCAAAAAACGGAAAACGAAAAACGACCACTCTCTCAGATGCCAGCTCTAAGGTCACAATTGTGCCAGCCTTGTGTGCCTCGACTCTACAGACTTTGATGTCGCCATTAACGAAAAAGTAACCACATCGACGAAGGAGCAAAATGCCGAATTCTTTGTTGGTTCATTGCCTCTCGGACACCGCTGCCAAAGACCGATTCTACCAAAACACATGACGCCACACATATTGCATATTACTGCCGAATAATTCCGACTCCTGATAATCAAGTTCGGATATTCATCCTGTCACCTGACTGTGCGGACGCCAGTGTACATCAGTTTTGCCGGACCGCCTGGATTTTCATAAAGGCTGCTCGGCGCCTTGAAGTGAGTGATTTCGAACTCTTCATCGGTGGACTGTGGTGAGCTCACGGGTGTTGCTACACTTCTTTAAATCGGTACCTTAATTAGTTCAATTTTCAATTGTGCTTTGTTTTAAGGCTTATGTAATGCCAACTTATGCTTAACTAGTGTATTAATCTAGATTATTTTGAAGTGTATTTTCTTTGGCTGAAGCCACCCAAGTGTTGAGTGTGCTGAATTCTCGCTCTTTCTTAAGTAAAGAAATCTCTCTTTTTCGCAACCAATTCATGGAGTTATTCATTTCCACTGCACCCTCGCCTACGAGGCTCGACTCCGTTACTCTGTCTCACACATAGCAACATTATTTCAAACTTGTTCAACTTGTAGGTATATACCCAAGCTGTGCAGCATGGTCCTATGGTGTATATTTGCAAAAAAAAATGGTAATTAACGTTACGATTCACAGAATATATTCATCTAACTTGTTTATTTAGTTAGATTAATATATTATAGCAATAATCAAGTCATAATATACGTCGTTACCTAAACATTAATTCTCGTAAAATGTATATTATATGGACACTTTCAGCAGATTTTAAGCGACCATTTTAAAAAAACGCCCCTCTTGGACGTCAATTTTTGGTCATTTATTAATTTTACATGACCAGTTACAAATCACACCCCCAATTGACGTCATTTTTAGGTCGTTTTTTTGTACAAATGACCAGCTAAACTCTGTCAAAAAAAATGTATCAACTGCCAAAATTAAGTGGAGGACATGATCAGGGCCCTATATATTTGGAATATGCCTAACGGCATTAAGCTAATATATGTTTAAATAAACTTTAAAACTGAAATTTATGCTTGCGCCCTTTTATGGCTGGCCCTAGGCATTTTTCAAAGCTATATATAGGGCCCAGATCATAAAGCTTATTTATGCTTAACTAACGTACTTAAATTTAAGGTTGCGCCACTTAATGGTCGGCCCTAGGCATGTTCCAAATATATAAAGCCCTGATCATTCCCTCCACTTAACCCCCTCCACTACATTTTTTTGACAAATTTTATTAGTCATTTATAAAAAAGGACCTAAAATTGAATTCAATTGGGGATGTTTTAGGGGTAAAAAGCTATCTATGGGCTTATATAGGATCTTAACGTTGTCGGGGAAAGCACCCATGTGTACACGTATAGGTCCGTCGGTTCGTTTTGAAAAAACGCAATTTTTCTACATTAAAAACGCAATTTTTCGATTGCAAAAATGCTAATTTTCGAATTTGCTTTAGTCTACGGTTCGAAAATAAGTCTTCTCCTACCCTCGTAAACTGTCTAGGGCATGCAGACCAAAGATCGCTGTGGTAGCGTGTCTTCGTATTTATGTTTTGGTGGTCAACCCTGCTATTCCATGACATTTGTCCAGATTTATCTGATTAACGGAAATTTCTTGACCTCGAAGGGAAATACCGGCATAAAATTGGTGTTTAAGACAACGTTAGGCATAATGCCTGACTTGATAGAATTCCAGTAGTTTTCTTTGGTAAAAATGCAATTTTGCTATGGTAAAAACGCAGTTTTTCTAAGGCAAAAACGAGGACAATATGTATATCCCTCCCAAAAGTCTTGCCCTCCTCCATTTCCCCCGGCCCTGGCACTTGGCGCCCTTGGGCATTACAATAGAGGAAATGATCAGGGCCTTATATAGCTTTCAAAAATGCCTACCCATATAAAAAACTTTCTGCAGAATTGTGCATATTCTGCATAAAATTTTATGCAGAAAATGGAAAAGATCCTTCACAATTTTGATACCTTTTTGCGCACAGATTTTCTGCATAATTTTTTATGCATAAAAAATGATGAAAAGAAAAAGGTTCACAGAGGGAATCGAACCTGGGAACTTGCAAACACCAGACTGACGCTTATACCCACTTGGCTACCTGTACTACTTGAAAGTGAAGCATTATAAAAGTGAGTTATGGATCGTTAATACAGTGGAACCTCGAGATTTACGAACTTAATCCAATGCATGACCTTATTCGCAAATGGAAAAGTTCGTAATTCGAATCAATGTTTCCCATTGCAGTGTTTTTCTGCATATCTTATTCTGTATATCTTATTATGCAGAAAATTTTATGCAGAAATTTTAGCATGTCTGCATATTATTTTCTTCATAATTTTTTATGCAGAGGAAACACGTATTTTTCTGCATATCTTTATTATGCAGAAAATTTTATGCA
>JAQGBW010003059.1:0-17433 GCA_034698625.1 Julus scanicus
CCGTAAAGTTTCAAAAACATGTTTTCGAAAACTCTGCTTTTGCTTTTGCTTTTGGTGCGGTGTAAACGCACCTTTACTTATGAACATTCTGATAATGTGGTTGGCGGGAAGTCATGTGTGCTCTATCCACTAATGTTGTTGGATTTTATCTACAAACATTTGTGGACGGAAATCCACAAAATAACTTGAGACTCGTAACACTTGGGGCAAAATGTCAAATTAGGAAAAGGTTGAGAATGGTATGTTGCTATGAAATCAACTGTTATCGTCTTCGTTGGCATTTATTTTGGGTATATTTTTTAAGAACTGAGGAAAATGGCAAAAGTAAAAAGTCGGGTAATGTTAGCTTTTGGTCCATCCTGTCCTCCCCATATATACGGAGCAGTTTTCATCGTTGTTTTTAGTGCCATCTTTAACCAATAATAATACTGGAAACGTTAATTAAAGTCGAAATTTAATATAACTTTATATTGATTGATTTTTTTTCTGCAAGTTGTTTTGAATATTCCAACGCTTTGAAAATAAGAGAAATATAGGAAACCAAACGTTGTTGTGTTAGTTTTAACGAACCTTAAATGAAAAGGGGAAATTAATTTCCGCGTTTCATATAGGAAGGAAATGTTTTTAATTAAATATTTGAATTAAAATCGATTATAATGAAACTCCCGTCGTTTATTATTATTATTATTATTATGATTGTTATTTTAAGGACTCAGTTTTGGCATTTTTACGCAGCAGGTCTTCAGGAAATTAAAACACATTTCTGCTAAATGGATTTAGTAAAACAGAGTTGCAGACCGGAAAATTAACTAAATTTTGACAATTAATCGTATCTCATTTTTTTTTCTTTTTTTGAAGTTTGCTTCGTTGCTTTTTGAATTAATAGCTTTAGTCTCGGTATAATTTTATTCTGAAAGCCTATAATATATGATTTATGCAAATTTGTATGTTACAAAGGGGTACTCAAAACAAACTTTTCACTTGAGTAGTTGGGATATCTGCATTAGATTCAAGCAGCTCTGCCAAGTTCCGCAAGTTGAGTGTCTTTTGTGATATGTGCACAAATGCAGCTTTTGCCAGCCTGCAAAGCTAGACAAGCCCATTACAGTAGGTCCAGCCAATAAAAAGACGTCATTTAAAAAACAGGGTCTGCACATGTCCTATGGTCCCAATTAACTGATAAACTTCAGACATGTGCGAAATTTGCGGCGTCTGTTTGAGTACCACTTATCTGTTCGTTGCAAATGCACACATGATTATTCTATTCAAATCGATTTTCAGCTAGAATGGAATTCATTCCTTGACTGCAGAAATTATGTTCATTCATTTGATCTCATACTTAAGTTTTTTGTTTTTTACTTACGTCTGTTTTTGTGTTATGTGGTGCGTTTTTAAAGGTCGTTACGCACCAAATCAAACATTATAAAACACAAAACATAAACACGAAACACAAAGTTTCTAGCGTGTTTTGAAACATGGGTGACACAATTGTTGTAAAACACGGAAAAAAACACGAGTGTACGCACCTGCTAAACATTTCTTGAAACAAAACAGACTTTCATATTGGCTTCAATGCTCTACGTCATCAACTACGTCACGAAACATTGTAAAACATTATTTCCTTTGATCCGGACCGCCTCTCGAGCGATCGAAATAAAACATTATAAAACATCAAATGTTTCACAAAATGGCAGTTTTCGAAACATTGATTCCTGGACACACCAAGATGTTTTGAGTATGTTTCGTGTTTTGTTTAGTGTTTTATAAATGTTTTGTTTGGTGCGTACTTAGCTTAAAGGTGTGTGTAACGGAAGTGCTCCAGCTAGCGGCGGCTTACGCAGGTGTAACGGCTTACACGAACTTTTTATAAAAGTTGCCATGTCGTTTTTATCTCGTGGAATTGCCATATTTCCACTCGTTTTATTTTACATACATTTTTGAAAATATGACTGTTTTTCCATCAAAACATTTCTTATCTGAAAGTTACTCTCTTACGTGACATGCAGATAGTCATTTTTCTCTATCTAAGTATTTCATAACTTGTCGTATTTTTTAAGTAAGTTAACTTGCGTTTTTAAACTGAAATATTAATGCTTTTACTGCTTGTCAAATTTTGCCTATTGTTATCAAATGTCCACGTTTTCATACTTTCCTCCTATTCATAAGTTTTTTTTCATCACCCTTCAAGATTTTTCACTGAACTTTACTCTTTTTTACTGAAACTTTGTTTGACTACTTTTTTCTTATCTAAATTTCTTATATCTTCATTTCTATTACATTTTCTCCATTTTAAATCGTTTTTTATTAATACTGTATATCAGTTAAATTTTTTATATCAAGTGTTTTTTTGCATGAAACTTTTTATACTCTTTCCCAATTTTCTTTCTTTCGTGACTTATTCACATTTCTTCATTTTCTGGATTCAAACATTATTATTCTGTAATATGCAAATCATTTCTACATTTTCTCAGAATTTAAGCCGCAGTTAAAATGCACTCTTTTTAATTGAGTAATATATTTTCCATTTATCATTCCCTAATATTTCACCTTTATTTTTCGGAAAACTTTCTGATTTTCTTCAACTTAATTCACTTATTTCTCACCAGTTTCATCATTTTTCCCCCTCCCAAATTTGTGCGGGTTCCCATTTCGACATCTAGTCCATATAGTAATAATATACTAATGGGCACTTTCAACTAAGACGAGACTCAAGTTTGCTTCGTAACGATTTCTCTTTTGGGATTTTTTTTTCTCAAGAAACTCTGTTATTATTAAAGCAAGATTAATAGCGAAGGAAAAGCAGTGAACCACGAATGCAACAAACGAGAGAAATGAATAATTTCTCGCCTCAGAGCCCCCTAACGAGCCTTTTATTGAATTAAGTTGGCCCGAAGAAGACGAAACTTTGGCCTATTTTTACGCTCGAAATTTTCCTACAAAATGAATGCCCTTTGATGCTTAATCCTCTTGTCGTTTTGCAAATCCATCCAACTGGAGATTAGCATATAGGTGGCGCCAGCGTCGTGCAATTATGCACACTCTACTCGCTGTATAATTGTTCCAAAATAACGCTCAATTGTTGCTTAATTATTTCTCAGTAATTTGCAATGTTTTTAATGTAAGTTTGTGTTTCAAGATGACTGCGTATAATACCCGAGGAATTTGCAAAATTAGCTTATTGGTTGGAATTGCTTCAATATGGCGTTTTAAGGCAAATTTTGTTCGGATGTTGGATGAATTTCAAATTTATTTTGTTTATTTTGCTAACTTTATTTTAAATTTGAGGCAGTTAGTAAAGTTTTCCAAGTAATGCACATTCTTAGCCGGCGTGTTTTCATGTCGTTTTTATAAAGTTTCACTTCCAAGATGGCCACCTCCAGCAACTTTGTCTTTCTTGTGGGACTCACATCTAGCGTTTTTTTTTTAAAAATTGTGTTCTAAGATGGCGGTGTCCAGTCATATTTCGTAGTCACAATTGTATTTCAAGATGGCTGCTCTCATTCTGGGAGCTGTTCAGTGGTATAAATAATAAAATGGAGAACATTCTAATATAGTATAGGTGCAATTTGGGTTTCATAAGTTTCAAAATGGCAACTTTCAGTAACTATTTTGATCTTTGCTATGTTGGTCACATTTAGTTTTTTAATTTTTTTTAAAAATTGTGTTTCAAGATGGCGGTGTCCAGTGACACATTTCGTTTATAAAATTTAATTTAAAGTTGACGGTTACTTTTCTAGGATCATTCAAGTATTCAACTGTTAATAGTAGAATAATAGACGTAATTTTATTCAAATCATTATACACTTTACACTTTTAAAGTTGAAGTTTCAAGATGGCGGCCTGCATAATTTTCTCTCGCCTCTGTTTTTTTATTTATTCAAATAATCATGCCATCTTATTATGTGGAAATTTCAAAATGGCAACATTTTGTAACTTTTTTGGTCTTTGCTGACTTGGTCACATTTAGTATTTGGTTAAAAAAAATTGTGCTTCAACATGGCGGTGTTCAGTAACAGATTTCCAGTTCACATTTAGTTTATAAAATTTTGTTTCAAGATGGAGGTTACTTTTATAGAATAATTAAGTAATAAAACGGTTAACGGTAGAATAATAGATGTAATTTTATTCAGATAATTAAACAAATCTTAATACTTTTGAAGTTGAAGTTTCAAGATGGCAACCTGCATAAGTTTCTCTTGCCTCAACTTTTCTTATCTGATAGAAGCACGGAGAACAAATCTAATAATGATTTTTCTTCCCAGATTTTTGTTTGTGTTTCTGATTGAAGATTTTTCGTGAGCCGCAAATTTTAGCAGTTAACAATTTTCTCAGCGAAAAAATGCAAAAATGCTGGCAATTTCGACTTGAAATGCGTTGTTTTCACCACGTAAATAATGCTTCTCACGTTCGCTTTGATGAGTTTTCCGCGCTGCGGCCCCTCGGCCGCCATCTTGCTACTCCTGCCCACCCCTTTGTCCCTCCTATTTTCCATTTTCGTGTTTTATGGCTTTTCATTTGCATATATATAAATATGCGCTTCGTAAATACAGATAAAGGCAAACGTGTTCGCGTCGCTTATAAACGTAAAACGGGATGCCAACATGGCGGCTTTTGATTCCTGTTTTTCCCGGTTATCTTAATGTTTTTTTGTCCTCTTTTCCCCCTTTCTCTTCATCACCTTTTCCTCCCTTCAATATCTCCTAGGCTTTAATACGCAATTTATTCAAATGTTGTTCGTGTGATGATCATGGTGGATTTACTCCCCATTGCTGTGCATTCCTACAAGATTTCGCGCCAATGTTGGGTTCGGGTTCAACGAGAAACAGCTGTTTTATGCAGTACAAATGTACCAGATGTGACAGCTATCTGTGATGTTAATAGTGCGAAAATGCACTGGGTCAAGCAACCTGGGCTTCGTTTGGTTGGAACTTGTACAAACATGCCAGTTTTGGCGAAATTGACTGGCATCACTTACATAAACATCCAGCTACAGTTCAAATTCAATTCAACTCAGTACCCTACAGTCAGCAAATAAATGGCATATGATAAGGGGGTCGTATCCAATTTCAGGATAATGCTTTTACATGTGTGGCGACTAACCCTCCTACCACAGTGGCTCAAATCACATGAGACCAAACTGCATCTTAAGTTCCAGATGCTTACCACAGCTGCACAGAAAAATTGCCAAGACAAGCTCCAGACAGTCAAATGTTAGACGCTCTCAAGTTGAGCAACTGTGGTACTGGCCTTCAGCCGCGTCTCCACTGCATTAAACATTGGACAAAAATGTTTTTGATCTTGGTATGCATAAACAAAACGCGAGAAACATGTGTGCATACCATCATGTGTGCGCAAACTTATGACACATTTTTGGTCCAAAAACGATGTTTCTACAACATATTTAATTTGCTTCAGGATCTACCCGCCAATTGTTGGGCCCTTATTAGCCTTAGTCGCCTTTGGGCCCCTAAACACCTACAACATATTTAATACAGAACTACAGTGGAACCTCGTATAACGAGTATAATTCGTTCCGGAGTCTTACTCGTAAAGCGAAACACACGTTAAGCGAAACAATTTTTACCATTTAAATTGATGTAAAATACGATAATGAGTTCCATGCCAAAAGAAGTACTCAAAAATTGTAATTTTCAAAAAAAAAAAATACTCAAAAAAACGTATGTGTAACATTTATTCAAAGAAAAGTACATATATTCCTACCTATACATACATTCATACCTAATTACCCTATCCACATCACTCGTTATGCGAAACGTCGCTCGTTAAGCGAGACATTTTTTTTTTTGCAATTTATATTGCTCGTTATGCGAATTCCTCGTTAAGCGAGGTTCCACTGTACTTGCCAATTTAATATACATACCTATGACTTTTTTATATATTTTTTTAATGTTCAACACTCATAGAGTAGAATAGGTGACCATAAGGTCAAGGAGCCATCTTATTTTGGCGAAACTGCTGTAAACAACAAAAACGTTCATGTCACTTTTAAAATATCAAACATTACATATAAAACTATCTCACCCGGCAATGAATTTCTTCATTCCATTTGTGAGGTGTAAAAGGAACAATTCATCAAATGTAATTAAAAATAGTCGACATACAAATGACCGGTGATTATCACCTCTAAATTGAATCAATAATATAGTTTTTTAAAACTCTTTTCCAGTGTCTACATGCATGCTTACACTTAAAATTGGTGCATTCAAATAACTTCATGCGCAGGGTATAGGGTAATTTTTGAAACGCACATAACAGCAGACAAGAAACTGATGGCTTAATAAGGGGATTTTCCTGTTGAATAAACAAATTAAACTAGAGAGAGGCTAGAAAACCTGCATTACTTCATCACAACATTCAGTGATGGCTTAATAAGTGTTTGAAGCTAACGAGGCTAGAAACATTTTCACCCTATATAAATATTAAAGACAGTACAAAAGTACTAGCTGTTGAATGCGAGCCGAAACAATTGCATGCATGTACTGCAGTCTACAGTATAGGCCCCTACACATTTGAACGTTTTTCTTATGTTATGTTATGCTTTGTTATTTTGACGTCACTAGCAGACGACTTCGACACGCATAAGGAAACATAAGGCAACATAAAAGAATAGAAACAGTTTCTATGGGATGAGAGAGGAAAAAAGCAGACGGTGAGGTGACTACTTTTGGTGAGTCTCTACGGTTTGTACACCTTCACTTGAGAAGTGAAGTGATGGACCTCAAATAGGCTGTTAGAAAGATGAGTTTGATAATAACAGAGTTCGACTTTCTTAAGGTCGAACTGCGGCGTTATTGTACTAGAGAAGTACTACACGAGGGAAGTAGGCCTCGGAGAGTGATTGGTCTAGGACTTATGCTGTGAGTCCGAAGTGGTATGTTAGGTCTGAAATGATCGAAGATAGATTTCGTTGTGTGGAAAAATTCTAAGTATTTTGTTAGAACAAACAATAAGTGAACATATGGTACAGGAGCACACGCTCTATAGCCTAGGCTATCATGGTGGGGAAACAGATCGCTGTTTGTCCTCCTTCTGCTCTCTCTGCTGAAACTAGCTTTTGGGTGCCCTTTATATACCATTTAGAAGGGACCCACTGGATCAGAAAGGGCCACTCAGAATGAGTGGCGGGATTAGTGTCCCTTTGGACTTTTAATTAGTTCTGACCTAGTTTCTAAAAATAAGGTCTTTTAATGACCTGAAATGGGCCTAAGCCCTATTGTTCCCAATTTACCATTAAAAATACAATGGTGGGGAAGTTAAATTAGTTCGGTGACTCATTTGAGTCACTTCGAGCTTAGTCCTAAATGGACAAGGGACAAGTCCTAGTGAAGCTAGGGCTAAATTAGGTGTAAAATACAGGGTAAATCGCTACAACGGTCTATTTTTCCGATCAATGGGAGGACTAACTACTTCTTCTAGGGTTCTAATTTACACTTGGTACACATGTAGAAAAAGATACAATTTTATACTAAATGAACCTCATATAGCAGACGCCGAGCGCAGAATAGCACAGAAAGAGCAAGAGGGCAAGAATGCAGAGAAATATCCTGAAATAGGCGGCGCTGCAAGCTTATGTCAGAAAAAAGTCAACATAGAAATGTGTAGGGTGTTGCCGTAACATAGCATAACATAGCGAAACATAGGCAACATAATGTAATGAAACGTTCAAATGGGTAGGGGCCTTGAGTGTTGAAGAACAATTCAAATGTTCTAGGTGTTGAAAATTTGCACATTTTGTAGAAATGTGTACCAGATTTCACCTCATAGCATAATTGTATCGAAATGTCTTTAGTACAGATGTGGTATAAATAACTAGGTGCTCATTGCCACTATCGATGTTTAACGAAAGTGTGTTCCAAAGCTAAGTTTGGGAAATTGTGTGGAATACGAGATGTGACGAGTAACTCGCGAGAGTGTCTCTCATGTGGAAACTAACCTTAAGCCAGATGAAATGCAAATGCATGAATTGACACTGAATTCTTCTGCTTTTGACCTTTGACCTGTATCGACCTCCCTCGTCGTTTTTCGATCGGTTGTTTCTTTTTTTTTCTTCTAATAACTCGTCGATTGCGGTGGAAGTTTTCTTGATTTTTCCTCGGATTTCGGTCACTGATTCGTCAATCATAAATTTCGCTCTCTGCTCTTGAAAAAAGCGTATTTGTTCGAGGATCAAATGGAAATGGTTTTTAGGGAGAGAGGATTTTTTTCGGTCCAGTTTACCTACGAGGCTTCTGTGATCTTTTCACGAGCACGAGCTTCCGCACGGCTTCCGACATGATGTTTTCAACGAGATTGTACGAGAATTGCTATGCCAGCCAATGAACAAACTTCCGATTTTCACAAGAAAAATCGACTGTTTTTTTTTTAAAAAAAAGTTTGAATAGTTTTGTTTGTTTATTTTTAACTTTGGCTTAATGTTGTACCTCCCTAGAGTAATAATGATTAATTTTTATTGCCTTAATGATTTTGTAAGGGGATATCAGCAATGGAACTGCAAAAAGTATCCTTCCAAGAATGTCTGCCATAATGCCATTTCAGGCATGCCCACAGAACAACTCACTCCAAATCAGCGAAATAAACATATTCAGGCGTTTCCTGCCCTTTGGATTCTTAAGAGCTTTCTTCCTCCATTAATGGAGGTTTCCTGTTTGCATTTTCAGCTTCTTGTGCCAGGTGTGTAAACCTGCCATTGTCTTGTTGTAGGTTATCTACCTCTGTTTTCCCTCCCAGGCATTTAGATCTTAATCCTTCCATACCGGTAATTGATGAAAAGGATTATGATGGTTTGTCTTGGATATTAGTTAGTCTTCGATCGGTTACACTGTTCACACCGAGCTTAATCCAGTTCCTCACAACTTGATTAAGCTAATCCAGTTCGCACGAATGTAATTAAGTTGTCTGCTTCAGTGGAAAGTGGATTAACTTTCTGTCGTTTGCACTTCGTTTCCAAGTGGCTTCACTTTTTCATTTCATGTGGATTTAGGTTTTCTGTCGTCTGCACTTCGTTCTGAAATACAATTTCGTTTGTGGATTCAAAGATATTTACGGAATTATTCCAGTTTCAATATGTATTTACCTTATTACATTCCTGGTCCTCCATCTTGAAATGCAAACAAAATGGTGTTTCGACTTTTAGGGCGCCCTGTGTACCAGGTCATGTGATTGGCAGTGTGACTAGTTAAGTGTGTTCGGCGGTGTGAACACCACTGAACTGGATTAGGCTTGATCATAATCAGTTAATCATGATTAAGCTCGGTGTAAACATAGTGTAACGATGGGCTGGTTACATTAATAACGGTAGTAGGAATGGTAGTTCCAGGTTCTCGCTTTCTTGTTGGAACGAAAATTCCTTGCTATCTCTTACTTTGTCGGGACAAAAGTTCGGGACAATCGTTTTATTTTTGTACTTTGTTATAATAAGTTTTATAGAAATGTTGCATGCTGATGGGAAATTAATTTCTGGAACTAGGTCGCAAATAAGGTCCCTTTACATTTCCCATTGTTTTAGAATAAGCAGATTAAAATTAGTAAAATATCAAACATGCACTAATGTTGTCCATTTTTTTCTTCTCTTTATAGGTAAGTACTCGCAGATGTCCTTTATCTTTCTTTGGTGTGGCTGCAATATGTTATGGCAGCCATGAATGCTTCAAGCCAACGGTTAAAAAACTTATTGGGTTAATGGTCAGGATAAAGACAGTCAAGGATTTTTGCATCAATATCTAAGATGAGGTTACTACTTAGATTGACATGTTCCTGGTTGGCATTGAACCACTCAATAAGTGCAGACTCCATGGATGGATATCTGATGGCCCATAGACTTTAACATTAAGGTTTGTGTTGTCTGATGTGTTGTCTTCAGTGTTCTAGTGATGGTAGTTTGGCTGAACTTGATTGTGATTTTTCTCAAGCCACTGAGAAAAAGCACTTTTTGTACTGACTAGGGCTCCTTGTGCATGCACTAAAATAGTGCCCATTAGCTAGTGACTCATCTTGGATTGAAAAATGGGGAAGTTTCCTATTTTGCAGCTGTATGTGTGCATGTCTGTTGATGAACCGGTCTAAAAGTATATTTTTCACCGATCCCAAGAGTAAACTTTTATACAGATTCCACAGTACATATAATAATTAATGGATAGAAAATAATAAATACAAAATAATAAGTTAGTACAAAATATGTGTACAAAGAGTACCTATTACAAGTTAACAAGAAATCAATTTTACAATGCATTATTTGTTATTTTCCTATAACACTCGAATTTAAAAATTTGCTGGCAAATACAAAATAATAAAGTTTAGCGGAAACCCTACAATTTGCTAAATAATGTAAATATTATAAAATGTCTTAAGTTATTTCCCCATATTCAATTATTACCCTAGTGAAAAAAAATTGTTTTGTAATTGTTTTATATGGTTCCTGTATTGACCTCTATTGGCTTCTATGGTTTAGCTGTATTGACTGAACAATAGAAAACCATAGAAAACAATTGAAACCAATACAATCAATAGAAATTTTCTATTGATACCAGTAGAAAACAAAGTTCCAAATAACAATAGAAAGCAATAGAAATCTCTATTGTTTTTTCACCAGGGTAGGGAAGGAAATGCTATAGCTGTAAGTCAATTTGCTTTATTTTGCAATAACTATTTTGTAGTTTTTGCTAAAGAAGTAGTTAAAAGTGATTATGGAATCCTCCAACTGTTTAATATTTTATATTTTTAATTTTCTGGGAAAACTCTACTGCTTCAGTTTCTTCTGATTTTAAAATAAAATTGCAATAACTTTATTTTGAGTTTTCTGTAGTCTATTTAAAAGGAAGTTTGTTGCATAACCATGTATTTCAATGTCATATCGTTGTAGGCATTCTTTCCAAGAAAAATAGTTTAATTTTTAGTGTTATTATCCAAAAAAGGAACTATTAAAAAGAAGCCATTAAACTTGTTCGCTTTAGCATACATCTAACTTAGATTCATTTTATATCTGCATGCGTAATGGTATGTAAATTAGTGTGCTATAAAGCAAAACCACGTCGCATTAATGCAGCATTATAGTTGTAATGTGGAATTGCAGTATGTTTTCTCGTTGTTGAAAAAGTTATTCATATAAAAAAAAAGTTCTTTATAGTGAACAGAATGACGGGTATTAATAAGATATGAAACATCACAATATACAATTTAATGTTCATGAAAAAATAATGCATTTAACTGTAAGGAAAATGTCCCTTTTTTGAACCATTTATGTTTGAATTACACCAAAAAAGTCGATGATATTTAATAAATCATCAATTTTTCCAGAAAAATACTCTTTTTTTTGTTTAAAGTAGTATTTTATCAATAACAATTTCTGTCCGCATTGGTAAAATTCTGACTGTTTTGACAAATATTGCGGTAATCACTCGTGCGAAAAGTTGCTAGTACACACCTAGTGCACTAGCAACTTTTTCTGCCAATAGAAAAAATGACTCAGAATTCAGCGTCCTAAATCTCTGCAGAAAAGTATGTTTCAGAATTATGGTGTCATACTAATTCTGCAAGAGTCATTTCTGCAGAATTCTGCAGAATATATATTCTGGAGAAAAAACTGGGAAATACCAGACTATCACTTTAAGGGGGATTACAACCTATCCCTTTCAATGGGTAAATTTGCAACGTCCCTCACAGCCAAACAAAAAGAGATTAAATAAAAATTGTTTAAAATAGCTTGTTGCATCAGCAAGTGCATCATATTGTTGTTTTTCCCTATGAATTCGTAGATTGTTTTAAAATTAATAAATAAGTTTGAAAAATGTCAGTTAATTTGCACATGCTGCCAGCACGTGCAGCATGAGAATGCAAATTAACGGACATTTTTTTTAGACTTATTTATTAATTTAAAAAAAATCTACCAGCTCAAAGTGAAAAACAACAATATGATGCACTTGCTGATCCAGCAAGCTATTTTAAACAATTTTTATTTTTATTTAATATCTTTTTGTTTGCCTGTGAGTGTAGTTTCAAATTTACCCATTGAAAGGGATAGGTTGTAATCCCCCTTAACCCACTTGGCCACCCATACTACTTGTAAGTAAGGCATTGGAAAAGGGAGTGATGGTTAGCTAATACTGGGACATGATTAACACTTAAGATTTTAAATGCTGATATTAATTAACTATTATGTGATGTGAATGTGATTAGGGGGGTTTATTAGATTAGAGGGCCATTCGCCAAGAAGTTTATTCCATCGTCTAATTGCATGCAAAAGGAAGACCCAATATTGCTAGTCAGCTAGCTGATGTCAATTTGGAAATGATACGTAATTCGAGCATTTCACTTTTGCGAAGTTTACAAAAAAAAGTTGAATGGCTGATATGCCCTGAATTTTAGAAGAAACAAAATATTATCTCCTTGAAGAAAATGAACAGCAAAGGGCGTTAATTCAGAGCGCCCATTTTCTTTCGATTCTCCACCATCCCAATGTGGTTTTTGCCCAAAATGCTTTTAAGATTTTTTTCTTTTCTTTATTCCTCCCCAAAAAGAAGGAAAAAGCAAGCTTGTTGCAGCGTGAAATACGACCGTTTTGGGAATTGTATCTCGGGCATTACATGGAGTGACTGCTGCTGCGGCGTTGTTTTTCTCACAAAAATCCCCCGATGAATTTCATCCCTGAAATAAATAGATCGCCTCGCAATTCATCCATCAACGCTTTTTCTTTCCATTTCAAATTTTTCATCTCTATTTTTTTCCCTTATCTTTTTTTTCACTTTTTGATGGGAAGGCAATTGCCAGACTGCTGCCTTGGGCTTCAATCAAAGATAAATTATTTGCTGTCCAAAGAAGAGATAGCCAGTGTCTTCCTGGTCAGTCCTAGATTGATGGAATCTGGGTCACGTGGGATGACGTCACGGATATCTCGAGCTGACCGGGATTGTGGTGCATATTATAAAAAATCCTGAAGTAAATATGTTTATGGATTGAGCTTTTAAAAGTTATCTAGAGTGTATACGAAGTATGATTAATATTTGCTTTTACTGAATTAAAAGGGTGAAAGGTCGTGCATGCACATGAGTTAGTTTTTCAGGGGTTAAAAGGAAGTTTTGAAGACAAGACATTGAGTGTCTTGGTTTTTTTTTTGTTTGTTTTTTTGCCATAAATTGATTTATCGATCTGCTTTTTAATAACTTAAGTTGTTTGCTTCTAGTTTTGTGAAATTTATTGTTTAAGAGTTTTAATGGGGTTGAAATCCATGGCAGCGTCAAGAAGTTGAAATATCAATTAAGAGGAAATGATAAACATGTAGTATTGACCTTAGGTCATTTTAGGGTTCTAGTAAACTAGAAGTGTTGGGTTTAATTCCTAGAATTGTTAGTAATTTTTGCAACGGTGTAGTTTGTGAATTGTGCTAAATTTGTAAAAATTTCGAATTTTAATATACGTCTAATTTGTAAATTCTGCTAGATTTGTTTATAAATGCGATAATTGCAAATTGTGGTAAATTTTATTAAAATTTAATTTCTGCTAAACTTTGATAATTTTTGTTTCAAATTTGTAAAATTGCTTTAAATTTTATCTAATACTTAAGCGTTTCTGTTTGCTTTCGTAAATACATTGAAAAACATCTCTTATCCATCCTTGTTGTTCAAGGAAGTTGGTTGATTAAGGAAAAGAGCCGGTTAATCCGGAGTTTATAAAAAATATTGTTAGTAAAATATACTTTGTAACGTTACATTTACTATTTATATACTATTGATTATAGTAATTAGATTGTAGTGGAATTAGAGGTGGGCCGGTTAAGAGAGGGAGCCGGTTATTACAGAGTGTGTTTGTAAATAATATTAATAAAATATACTTTGTAGCATATTAAATTTATTATTTATATACTACTGAATTATAGCAATTAGATTGCGTCCTGTTTTTATTAAAGGTGGGTCGGTTTAGACAGGGAGCCGGTTTATCCGGAGTATATAAATATAATAATGATATTAATAAAATGCACTTAGTAAAATATTTAAAAATGTTTATTAATGCAAGTTTTGTTGTAATGCAAGGTGTATTGGAGCCGGTTTATCCGGAGTATATAAATATAATAAAATGCACTTTGCAAAATATTTAAAAATATGTATACGAATATTTAAAAAAAGTATATTTATGCAAGTTTTGCTGTAATGTACAGATGTATTAATATTTTAAAATTTTCGCAAAATAACCTTAAGAGGCAATTTTTTTTTTTTTTTAATTATAAATATGAAATAATGATATTAATAAAATGCTTTAGTAAAATATTTACAAATATTTTTTAAACTTACAACAACTATACAACTTGACAACAATAACTATTTCTATGCAAGTATTGTTGTAAGTTTTAAGATTTTGGCAAAATTACTTTTAAGTGGCAATTTCGAAATACCGGTTAAGTCGGAGAGACGATTTGGAAGAATTGTACTGCAATTCCAATTTTTCTAATCGAAAACCTTCCAGTCAATTTGTTTGTACATTTGTTTGCGAAATCTTAATTGATTTAAATATGACTTTGCAGGTCTTCCAGCCTGTTAGTATCCCTATTTTTCTTAATTTTCTTTCCTGTTTTGCCTCAAACCTCTAAATAGGATG
This sequence comes from Julus scanicus, assembly GCA_034698625.1. Lineage (NCBI taxonomy): Eukaryota > Metazoa > Arthropoda > Diplopoda > Julida > Julidae > Julus > Julus scanicus. The sequence goes on from JAQGBW010003059.1 coordinate 14,605, forward strand.
GACACTAGTGGGCACACTTTTACCCGTCCATCTGATTTGCAAGTCCATTTCCCTCCTTTTTGTCTTATCGTTTGTATCCTCTTATTTTCCGCTGTTTTCTTTCCCATTGTGTTGGGGATAAAAGAGCAGCAAAAACCGACTTTGAAAATAAATTGGCTTTTATTGCTCAGTGTTTCTTCTTTTTCCTCCCTTTTCGTTTGCTTTGACCTGGATGACCACTGGTCGGCCTAAAAACTAATAACCTCCATCAGCTGCAATTTCGATTTGAGACTCGATAAGATATATAACAACAACAAATAACACTATTGCTGCTGCTAAGCCCCACCCACTCACCGCCCGGGGGAATTGACCAGTGGTCAAGCAATCGCCTTATCTGCCAGCGGCATCTGCGCTTCTTGTCCATGGAGGCGCCGTCGCTCCTTGTTTCCCCCCTGATTAATTGTCAGTTTGTTCAAAATTGGACCGGGGAGAGGTCAGCTACAGGGGTCACATATTGTGTCCAGATTTTGAAATGAGCTCCACGAATTTCGTGTTTCGAATGACGGCCAGTTGAACGAGACCATTTGCGACGGACATCTCAAGATAGTTCATGGCATCAGAAATGGAACACTCGATGTCCACTAATGACAGAAGCAATAAGTGAAGTAATGAAACGATCTCAAGATGCCCACAGATGGCGGGAGTAATGAGACGATTTTAAGATGTCCAAAAGGCAGGAGTAATGAGACCATCTTAAAATGTCCACAAGTGGCAGAAGAAATAACAGGAGTGATAACACGGTCTTAAGATGTCCACGAATGACAGACGAAATGAGTGGAGTGAAAAGACGATCTCAAGATGTCCACAAATGGCAGAAGAAATAACAGGAGTGATGGCACGGTCTTAAGATGTCCACGAATGGCAGACGAAATGAGTGGAGTGATAAGACGATCTTAAGATGTCCACGAATGGCAGAAAGTAAGAGGAGTGATGAGACGATCTTAAGATGTCCACGAATGGCTGAAAAAATGAGAGAAGTGATGAGACGATCTTAAGATGTCCACAAATGGCAGAAAAAATGAGAGGAGTGATGAGACGATCTTAAGATGTCCAAGAATGGCAGAAGAAATCAGTGGAGCAATGAGACGATCTTAAGATGTCTACGAATGGCAGAAGAAATGAGTGGAGTGATGAGAGGATCTTAGGATGTCTACGAATGGCAGAAGAAATGAGTGGAGTGATGAGACGATCTTAGGATGCCCACGATTGGCTGTAGCAATGCGAGGAGTAATGAAACGATCTTAAAATGACCACGATTGGCTAGACCAATGAGAGGAGCAATTAGACGATCTTAAGATGTCCACGAATGGCGGAAAAAAATGAGAGGAGTGATGAGACATTCTTAAGATGCCCACGAATGGCAGAAAATAAGAGAGGAGTGATGAGACGATCTAAAGATGACCACGATTGGCTGGAGCAATGAGAGGAGTGATGAGTCGATCTTAAGATGTCCACAAATGACAGAATATAAGAGGAGTGATGAGACGTTCTTAAGATGTCCACGAATGGCAGAAGAAATCAGTGGAGCAATGAGACGATCTTAAGATGTCCACGATTGGCTGGAGCAGTGAGAGGAGTAACGAAACGATCTAAATATGTCCACGAATGGCTGGAGCAATGAGGAGTGATGAAACTATCTTAAGATGTCCAAAAGACAACATCATTGAGAGGAGTAATGAAACGATCTTAAGACTCCCACAAGACTCCCACAAGCATTGAGGAGTAATGAAACGATCTCAAGATGTCCACAAATGGCTGGAGCAATGAGAGAAGTGATGAAACGATCTTAAGATGTCCAAAAGACAACATCATTGAGAGGAGTAATGAAACGATCTTAAGATGCCCACGAGGCAACAGCATGGAGAGGAGTCATGAGACGATCTTAAGATGCCCAAAAGGCAGGTACAACGATAGGACGATCTTAAGATGTTCTCTTTAGGAACAGGAATGGAGGCTACACCCTTTAGTAGGAACACTTACTTATAAGAACACTTCTGGAAATATTCTGTAATGTTTTTCAAATGTTTCTGGTGAATGAGTGTTTAACATAATTTTGTTTTTTAGAAATTCCACAAAACTTTCTAGTTCAAAAAATTCTTATTTTATCTGAAACGGTTGGATGTTTGTTGTTCATAATATTATTACGGTCCAACGATTCAGGAGGAATTGTCTTTTTGATTCTAATACGGTATTTGCGTTTTTCTTCTAAATGACTTTGTTGTGCACTCTTGGGACCTCCATGCATGATTTGGATAAGAAAACTAACGTCACACTCTAAAGCTGTCCACGATACCAGACACGTGACCACGTGTTTTCCGCACGAGTTCCCTTTGTGATAACGATATCCAATAACGCGTGCCATCTTTTTAGTCGTTCCAAAATGGCGGCACTAGTGGGGGAGTACTTTATCTGTTTTTCGTGAGACTGCAGTAATCTATCGTGACTTTTGTTATCTAAGAGACCCAAATGATGGATATTCACGCATCAGTTTGCCTTTTCTTGTATCATAGTATGGAGGAATATACTTTACTGCAATATACGCCTTTTACATGTATTTGTAAATGCCAACGTGCCCTTGGTCTCATTCGTTCTTTTCGTATCGAATCCCCTTATTTCATCTGTTAAAACTACTCTTGCTACTTATGTATACTTGTTAATTATTCAGGATGTTGCACTCCCAATTTTCAACACCCTACTCATTGGTGCTTCCATACCTTCCCCAGTGGTTTTCCTCCACCATTTTTCCAGCATGTAGGAATTGCTGGTTCCACCATTGCTGGAAATGTGGTG
>JAQGBW010003060.1:0-17426 GCA_034698625.1 Julus scanicus
TATCATCGACGTCACTGCTTGGCTAGCAGCTTTCCTCGCCGCTCAGCTCGCAGCTTCAGTCTGTCCTTACCCTTAGATTCATTCAATGCATATTTCGAGAATGTGCGAAAAATGTAAAGGAAACTGGCCATGCAACTCTGGTTCGCCCTATGTTGGAATACTGCGTCGTTCCTATTTGGAACCCTTAAAGGATTGTTCATATTCAGGATATAGAGATGGTCCAACACATGGCAGCCAGATCCAGCTCCACTGTCTAAATTGGGACACGTTGAAGTCGCGACGTGAAAAGTAATCTAGGTGGTTATTCAAACCTTTTAATTTTTCTTGTAATTCACTTCTTGTTTCCATATTTGAAAGCCTAATGATCCCTACAGAAGTAGACAATCACTCGAATTCTTTGACCGAGCTTCGTGCCAAGTCGGATGCTTACTATTGGTCCTTTTTTGCCTGCGATTAGTAAAAATTCAATTGAACAATGATGTCTAAGTCGCTACTGACGTAGGAGCTTTCGCCTGAAATGACTGGGCCCGACCTCCACACCATATGGCATTTATTTGCTTCCTGTAGGGTACTGAGTTGAATTGAATTGACACAATATATAACGCTATTAATTGGGCATTTCTTTATAAACAGAGCAGGGAATATTTGGGATAACCCTTAGCTGACTAGCAATATGTGAATATGCTCTAAATGGTAACACTGCAGATAAAATGCAAGCATCACATGATGATGCTAATGAAAGGATACACACTTTAATTGTAGTGCTTTGAATTTTGAAATATTCCGTGTAGTTAAAAAGGTTTCCCCATATAAAAAAGACGGCTTGCATGCATATTTATTTTCTCCTACATAAAAGTTACACAATGTAAAACTGAATTCCATGTGTTTGAAGTAAGTGAAAAATTTCTAAGGCGCAATCAACCAACCAGCTTCAAGAAAATTATCTGCAAACCAAACTGGGCGGTTTCTTGGTATGTAACTCTTCCGCTTTGCAGGTTAGCAATTCTGTCTGCAGTTTTTCAGTTGTTCCAAGACAATTCAGCATTGGGACAGTTTCTCTAAAAATGGACTTTGATCAAGCTCTTAATTTTATCTAATCAATCCTGCATACTTATTCTTCCTCACTTCTCCAATGTGACCTATGACCATGAGGGTAGCAAAATAACTTAAAACTAAAACTTGTTTTTGAAGCACAATCCAGCTTTACTTAGATGTTCACCAGAATAAACATATTTAACTTTGATTTATGAGGGATACTTAAAAACCTTAAATATATGTAGTACAACTTCTGACCGACCATTACTTGATCTCAATATAGTTTCTATATCGGGCAGAATATCCGCACCCAAACCTGTACATCTTAAAAAGAACACCTGCTACCTGGTTAATCATTCTAGGATTGCCAGAAATTGGTTAGACACACATCAGAGTTAGGCCTTCAGTCCTGGTACGTCACACGTGTAGTGTGGGACGACTGTCAGACTTATTTACATAGTATATGAAATAGTTTTAATTAATTAGTCGTGAATTACAGCTGTTTTAATGGCACAGACAGTATTTCCAGCATAGATGCGCCCCAATACACCGTCAGTTGTTGCATGCCATCAAACCTCTAATTCAAATAGGTTACATTCATCACTTCTGACACGAAATATCGTGATATGATGCAATACTTGGATTGAAGACTGTGTCGTGAATTTGCACACAGTTATTTTTTGGTATTAACAGGCTGGCAATGCTAAATCTTCGAGTATCTATCGTGAATTAAAGCTATACGTCACATGCACAAAATAAAGACGGCTATAAGAAGATATGAAGAATTAGTAGGAAGTTGTAGAAGTCCGGTCACGGTCAATTTTAAAAGAACTACAGACTACTTATGCTTGCACTTGTATGAAAATGACGGCCATGATGACCCAGGCCTTTCGAATGCAGGTGGAAAGTGTGCAAACTAGCTTGCATGGTAAGCACGTAAAAGAAATATTACATTCCGGTTATGACTTAACAATTTTTTTTACATAAAACCAGTTCGCCCCTTTATAGCTCATTTTGACGTGAAGAACTCAGGATAAAAAATCAGGAATTTTCAAAATACATGCATAGGCTTAAACATTAAATTATTAAAGAGTATGATTAAAAGCAAATTAAAAATTGATAATGTGAAAAGGTCAAAACATCTGAGGTAAAACCAAAAGCTGAAGCACAAAAACAAAAGCTGAAGCACAAAAACAAAAGCTGAAGCACAAAAACAAATATGAATTGCCAGGTGGGCTGAGTCCCATAATGCATGTGTGCTTTGTAGTCTATCCAATAGAAATTAACTCAACATGTGGGCAATCAGCTGTACAGAAGTGCATTATGCAACGCACAATTATCACAGATTATTGATTTTGGGCAGTTTCCTATAGAATTTTGATCAACTTAATAACTGGCCTAGTCTGAGAAGTTTTATTTTCTGCACTCAGTAAATTATGCAGACAAACAAAAACAATATGGCAATAATTAAGAAAAAAAATTCAATGATATACGGATATTCCCTGAACAAATAACCAGCCACAGTTCAGCGACCACAACATGGTTATTGTGCAACATCAAACTTCGGATTTATATTCTAATATCTTATCGTCATTACAATGAAACAATTTTCTATAAACTGAAGTGCATACACCTATCAAACATTAAATTCATGTCAAAAGTAAACATTCCACTTGTCTTTTCTTGTTATCTCCTCATATCTTCTACCAAGATGCACTCATAACCTTGCCATCCTACTGTGTACTAAAGACCCCTAAAGTAGATCTGAACGTCGATAAAATTACTTCATAAACAAGTTGCTATAGTCAGTTCTTAGCGTGTAACGTTTGAACAAAATTTGACAAGTATTTAACAACAAAAAAAGCATGAAAGGAAAGTTAAAACTCACTGGGAAAGCAAATGTGCTGCATTATCGCAGTAACCCAGCTTATATCCATTTACATCTTTAATTTCATGGCGAGATGTGCTGTGTCACAGAAGCAGCTGTAGCAATATTGTTTGTTCGTTTGTTGAATTTTAACGTTGGCCTATTTCTGAAACTCTAAGGCTAAACACCAACACAAGGGAATGAGTCTTCATCTCCAACCTGGAAATAGTGCCTATGTGGGGGACTTCCACTCCCTATTAAGGGGTCTTTAATGTGTAATAATCTGCACGGGACCCTGGTTTAAACTGTCTTATGGAATTCCTCACATTTATAAAAATTCTCACCGACCTCAAACGTGGCGTGATCCCCACATCTTAAGGTGGGTATCCACCAAAAGAAACTTACCACACAAAAACATACACTTACAAACATTGATGTGTCCAGAAGTGTTTGCGAACAATGTGGGGAAAACCGATGTTTTCCCGCCACATTTTGACGTTTTTTGATGTGTCGTAGCGATCGCTCGAGAGGCGGTACGGATCAAAGGAATTTGCCACACATGATTGGAAAAACATGCTAAAACGTTTTAGTGTTTTTGTGTATGTATAAATTTCTTTTGGTGGATACGTAGCTTTAGGATTGAGAGGTAAGCTTGTAACCCACTCGACCGAAAGCGACGGCAGCTGCATCAATATGTTATAAGATGTTGGTAATTAAGTTGTACTTTTTTTTCCAACTTTCGTATAGTCAGAAGGCCAATTTAATAATGGCTGTGCCATAACTATCGGACAGCAAATCATGCAATACTTAGGGGCCTCAGACTTGATGGAATCTCACTGATGGTTCCTAGGAACCGTTCCATACTTCTGTTTTTTGACATACCTACGACTTCACTTTCGGTATAGGCCGGGTGCAAGAAATATTTCGCTTATGAGCGCAAAAATTGGTGTTACGGAACTTGGTGGCGATGGTAAAGTTAATGATGTAATTTACAAAAAACGCATACGTCTTTTCCCAAAGTTTCCCCGGACATTTATAACAGGCCATTTTTATTCCATTGATTGATCAACATATTAAAAATCGAAAAAGCGGATTTCATCTAAGTGAATTGCTATGATTCACCAATTGCTACAAGGCAGCAAAACGAAGCGCTACAAAATGAGGGGCTGACCAGTTTTCCTACTAAGCAGGACATCCCGGTTGCCTGGAAACCGATGAAAATACAAAGATATTAAACTGTATACGGTCTAAATAACGATTACGGATTATATATAATCTCCATTAAGGCAAAAACGTCACGTTTCCCAGAGAACGATGATAATCAGCAATACCACCTGGTTTAATTTGCATACTATATGCATGGCAATAGAAAAATTAATACGAAGATGGGCTTACATAATAATCTTCCTAGCAATAAATGAAAAATTGGCAATATACTTGCTACTTCTCGTTCAAGACACGTAAAATATCCGGCTGATAAGTGTTACAGTACGGTGACACAATTATCAACGTTAAGTAATAACGGTTCTAAGAAAGCTTTGTTGAACTGGGTATAAACAAGGGTATAAAACGGGCACACGAAGGCAGGAGAACAAACAAGCAGATTTAGCCTGCTTTCCATATACTTACAAATACACTGTCATCTTCAGAACAACTACACACGAAGTAATCACGAGAACAAGTGTAAATGTGGAAAGAAAGACTCGTATTTAACTCACCAATTCAAATATTGCATTTAGACAGATCCCGCAGCAGGTCGATTGATACGCCGATTTACCGATTGCATAAAAACAGACAATCAATAATGGTGACGTCACACTGACACCAGCACCACCACAAATGCGATGACGGTGAATGGTGAAAGTAGTATAGTGAAAGCGTCTGCGTCTTGGTTTTCGGCAATGCACTTTAGGCTAACCTCAATCTCATGCTTGGAATTTCTTACTTAATTCCGAACACTTTTGTTCGTTCTACCCAGAATGCAAAACCGATCGGCTGCTAGCACACGCTCAAGGCGATAGGGATCATTCAAAAAGGACGTCATCAAGAGGGGGTAAGGGGTCTGCGGAGAGTGGGAAGGGAGGGTCCGAGGGGGTAGCCATTATAAACGTCCACTAATTATGGTATTTTTCATTTTTTTTTTAAATTTACTTTTAAAGGTCGGGTGAAAGAGGAAATGGATGAATCTAGGATCAATGGGCAAAGGAACTTTCCCACCATTGAAATTGTACGGCGACTCGTGAAGTAATACTAAGAATTAGTATTAGTTATTATTATAAGGACTAAGTTTTCTCGTCGCTATTGGGCGCCCTTAAGCCTTCACGAGGCTCCGTACAATTTTTGTGCGGAAAAAACCCCTTGTCTGGTCACCCCTACCCTCACCCTTAGGGCCGTGCTTTTTTAATGGCCACCGGCATGTCTTGCCTGCCAAACAAATTTAGCAGACGAAAATGACCATGGTTATTCACACGCAATTTATTTGTCACAAGTGTGCACGATCCGGGTCGCAATCCGCGCTTGCACGCCGATTTCGAACAATAGACGCCGAGTGTAAATGCGGTATGTGAAAGCCCAGCCCATTGAGAAGAATATGTCGTTACTCACGTGAGGATAACGAAAATGTAAGTACAATTCAAAAAAATTATAAATAAGACAACGTGGCAAATATTTGGGCAATCATATAGGCTATATTGCGCATGCGCATACAGTGAAACCTCGATTTACGAACACCACATGTTGTTTCGATTTAAGCTATCCCCTTCACATTTGAACGTGTTAGAACGGAAGTTTCGATCAGCACACGTTTATTTCGAGGACGTTATTGTATACAATTTAGAGAAACAAATCGAGGGAGAAATTAAGAAATACATTTTGGAATGGAACAAAGGTCGAATTGGAGAACGGGATCGAGAGGAGACGTCCGTTCGTCGTCGCTGTCGGGTCCAGAAGAAAGGGTCAAGACCAAGGCCCTTTGCTTGACCCTGTCCCACGTGTTCCCCTGGCGGTCGAAATGTGGTCCTAACGGCGCATTACCTAGCGGCTTGTAGACGACCATAGAGTCCGTCTATGGTCGCCACTGTGCTCCCCCACCAGTGGCAACGTTATAGGTAACGTTTGTTGAAACGGACCCGGCGACCGGACCGTGTCGTGACGGTCCGCGGTTGCTCGGGACTGGACAGGATGTGCGGAGGCTGTCGGGCGGATGGCGCAGGCGGTGATGCCGGGGGCAGTATGTCTCGGATGTTGGTCAGGAGCGGATGGATCGACGACGTAGGCAGCGGTGTTGACTAAGAAATTGCCGGAGGTACGTGTCCCCGATGGGCTGTGGGGAATGGAAATCGGTAGAGCAGCCCGGGCCGTGCCTGAGAGTCCGCGGTTTCTGTCGGTGGCTTGGTGATGTCGTCGTTCTGCAGGAAGGCCGGTTTTAGCCAGTCGATCCCGACCGTGACTTGTTTGCCCTTGATGGAGTGTGAATGTCTTGTCCCGGCGGATGAGGACTTCATAAGGACCGTCGTAGGATGGTCGAATGGACGGCGGATCACATCATGCCGCACGAAGTCGTGGGTAGCCGTGGCAAGTGCCGTCGGCACGAAAACGGGGGCGTGGCCGTGGGCGATTCGTAGCGCTGGGCGAAGGAGTTCCATGTGTTGGCGGAGCTGGCCAGCAAAGTCCATGCGGTTCACCGTCACAGGCAGACGCCGATGGTCGAGTGGGTTACGTGCTTGCCTCTTGATCCTAAGATGCTGGGTTCGCTCCCAGGTCGAGGTCGGTGGGAATTTTTACGGATGGAAGAAATTCCCAAAGTGGCGGCTCTTTCGGATGAGAGTTTAAACCGAGGTCCCGTTTTGATTGTTGCACGTTAAAGACCCCTCGAGTGGGGTTGGAAGTCCGCCCTCGTAGGCTAAATTCCCAGGTAGGTGTTGAAGGCTCATCTACTGGCGTTGGTGTTTAGCCCTCGTGTTGCAGAAATAGGCAACGTTAAAAATCAACAAACAAACAAACATCACCGTCACGGTGCCCGGCTCGAAGAACTCCCCGGGAAGATGTAGTGTCGTGCCGTATACCATCTTGGCCGTTTAGATGCCGATGTCGGTTTTGACGGCCGTGTTGACCCCTAACAGGACGAGGGGAAGAGACGTCGGCTCAGTGTTCGGTGGCGTGGCATTCGATGGATGCCTTTAACTGACGGTGAAAGCATTCGATCAGGCCGTTCGCTTCCTGGTGATACGGGGTCGTGCGGATCCGCGCCGAGCAAGGTCGACAGGGAGTCAAAATTGCCAATTTAAATTGTCGGCCCTAGTCGGACGTGATGCGGCTGGGTGTGCCAAAACAGGTGATCCACCCGTTGACGAAGGTGCAGGCGACCGTTTCCGCTGTGATGCGTTCCATCGGAAACGCTTCAGGCCATCGTGTAAACCGGTCGATGCAGGTGAGGATGTACGTGAATCCTCGGGAAGGTGGAACGGGCCCAAGATGTCGATGTGGACGTGCTCGAAACAGTGATCGGGCGTGGAGATGGTACCTACGGGCGAGTAAGTATGTCGTGAGATCTTGGACCTTTGGCAATGGAGGCAGGAACGGGACCAAGCCTGGACGTCGGCGAGCCGGTTGGCCGCACGAAATATGCAGTGACGAGCTTGGCGGTGGTGCATGCGCTGGGATGCGAGAGTTCCTGCAGGCTTTGGAACACCAGACGGCGGAAGGCGGGTGGGATGAACGGCCGGTAGACTTGCAAGCTGACATTGCTAAACAGTTGGATTCCTCTGTCGCCTATTAAGATTGGTCGGACGACCAGGGACACGCAGGTTGGGTCGCGCAGAATGGTGTGTAGTTTTTCGTCTGCTGCCTGGGCCGGAGATATCCGATGAATGTCAATGGGAGACGGCGGGGAGATTAAAGCAATGCAGGCAAGCTCGTCTAAGTGCGGGTAATCGGCATTCAGTAACGGTGTGGTAGTGGAATGTGGAACGGAAGGTGGCGCTAAGGCTGCAAGCAGCGGTGCGTGCCGCTCGTCTAGTGTGGCCAGCTGTGGTGCGTCGGTTGGCAACCATGCCGGTACGCCGGTCAGTGCGGTTGCGACTGGGTTGATGATGGAGATCTGGGAGAGTGTGTCGGCAACAACGTTGTCGGCTCCCTGGACGTGTCTGATGTCCGTCGTGAACTGGCCGAGGTAGTCGAGATGGCAGAGTTGGCGTGGCGAGAATCGGTCGGAAAGCTGGGAGAAGGCGAAGGTCAGCGACTTGTGATCCGGGTAGATTGTGAAAGACCTACCCTCGTCTATATGGTGGAAGTGCTTGACGGCTGGGTATGCTGCGAATAGCTCCCGGTCGTATGCGCTGTAGTTGCGTTCCGCCGGGCAGTTTTTTTTAGAGTGGAACGCCAGTGGTTGCCACTGCCCGTTGTTGAACTGCTGCAGTACTGCGCCAATTGCCAGTTCCGAGGTGTCCACCATCAGGCCCAGTTAAACGTTAGGGGAGGGATGTGCGAGCGTGGTTGCCTCGGGAAGATCGCGTTTGCATTGGATGAATGCCTCTCTGGTGTCTAGAGTCCAAACAATAGGACGGCGGTCGTTTTTGGTGCTGTCCAGCAGGTACTGGTTCAGCAGCGCTTGGTGCTGTGCGGCGTGGGGGATGAATGTCTGTAGAAGTTATGTATTGCGAGAAACCGCTGCATCTCCCGGACTTTGGTGGGTTCGGAGAAGGCCATGATGGCAGAGACCTTCTCGGGAAGTGGACGTACCCCGGCCGCTTAAACATCGTACTCCAGGAAGGCGACAAGGTTTAGGATCACGACAAATTTGCAGAAGCGATCAAGGATGATGCGGAGGTGTTCCAGATTGTCGTCCTCGTCTTTGGACCCAATAAGAATGTCGTCGAAGTATGGGCTGAAAAAATCTAGCCCGCGCAGGACCTCATGGATGAATCGCTGGAACGTCTGTGCTGCGTTACAGAGGCCAAACAACATGGCGGAAATTCAAAAAAGCCAAACAGAGTGTTGATCGCAGTTTTTTCAACATCTGCGGGGTTAAACGGGATCTGATGGTAGGCGCGGGCGAGGTCGATCGTCGAAAACATCCAAGCGCCGCGAAGGTGCTGCGTGCAGGCCTGAATATGCGAGACCGGGTATTGGCCGGGAACCGTAGCTGCGTTGAGGCGTCGGTAGTCCCCGCATGGTCTCCAGTCGCCAAAGGATTTGGGAACCATGAGTAACAGACAAGCCCACTGGCTCTTGGACGGACGGCAGATCCCCTGGGCCAGCATGAATTTTAATTCATGTTTTGTTGCCTTGAGTCGATCGGCGTTGAGGCGACGTGCCTTGGCAAATACCGGTGGACTGGTCGTTTCGATGAAATAATGCACATTGTGCTTCAGGGGGACGATTTGCGCGTCCGGCCTGACGAGTTCAGGAAACTAGGCGAGTTGCCGGTGGTACTTGAAGTCCCCAACCATGGACCGAATGCTGTTAACAAGGCTGGTTGTGGCGCATCCAAGCGCGTGCAGCTTCGTGGTCAAATCGATGAGGCGTTTGCCGGCGAGGTCGACGAGGTGGAACCGGGCCAAGAAGTCGGCTCTAAGGATCGGCTGAGATACTGCAGCGATGATAAATGGCCAAGTCAGTGCGCAGCGGAGCAGCAGGTTCAGTGTGACGAGTCGGGTGCCGTACGTGGCAATCGCCGTGCCGTTGGCGGCAAAGAGTTGCAGTCGGTCACGAAGGCTTCTTCTGTGGTGGGAGGCATTACGGAGACGTCTGCACTGGTATCTTAAAGGAAGTGGATCCCCGAGATCCTATCTCTTATGGTCAGGCGGTGGATGCAACAGGGGCCTGCGTCGCTGGCCGCCGCCAGCGACGGCCGCTCTAGTTTCCCTGGTGGAAAGAACAGGGAGATCGGCACAAACGGGCGGCTTCGCTTAAGGTTTGGTGGTACCAGCAGTTTTCGTTGTTGTCACTGCCGCGTACCGGTTTCTGAGCTCGACCGCAGGAGCTTGACCGTTGGCGGGCGCGTGGCCGGAACCGGGCTTCGCGTTGCGCCTTGTTGTTTCGCAGCTCGTTGACAGATGTTGTAAGGCTAACCAGTGCTGCGGCGAGAGTGTCGAATCGGGAGTTGATGCTGTCATTGGGGCTTCCGGCTACTGCTGCGACGGAGTGGTGCGCCTGGCTTGTGCTGTCCCAGACCTTGTCCGCCATTTTTGCGAGGCAGGCGAGTGGCTCGGAAGATATTGCCAGGATGCTGCATATGTACGTAGGAAGACGTAACCACAGGTCCTGGATGGTGTAAAAGCGCTGTGTCTCGGAATCCGCAAACTGCTCGATGATGCGGGCTTCAAGTTTCTCGTATATGCGGGCTTTGAGTTTCTCGTATATGCAGGACATTAGGGGGCTCATGAGCAGGTCCCTCATTTGGCAAGCAATGGAGCCCTTCAGGTCCCCTACGACACTGTCGTACCTGGTTTCGTTGCTGACGATATTGCAACTCCGAAAGAGGGCCTTGATTTGGATAAACCAGATAAAAGGGTTTGCCTTCCAATACGGCGGGGCCACGAAGGCGACACGGGCGATGTTGGTCGGTGGTGTGGTCGTCGGCTTGGTGTCCTCCATAGCGGGCTTACGTGTGTTAGAGTAAATCGGCAGAAACGGTAGTGGACAGCGAGCATGGTGTCGGTTACGCGGCATTCGTGGCGTTGATCAGTTGGTAGGCGGCGACAAGGTGTGTGGCAGCAGGCCACGTGCAGTCATTGACGGTTGATGGAAGATGGCAGACGGTTATAGACGGTCAACCATTTAGCAGTGGTACAGGAACAGCAGCAATGGAATGGCAGCACTGGAACGGCAGCACGGGAAATGTAGAACAAAAATGGCAGAATGGAAACGGCAAAACAGGAACGGTAGAACAGGACCGCAGCACTGGAATGGCAGAACTGGAACAACAAAACGGGAACGGCAGAGCAAAAACGGCAGCACAGGGCTTGGCAGCACAGAAACGGGCGGCGTAGTTTAACCCGAACGGGCAGCATCGTTTAACTGGAACGGTTGCGGCGTTGTTTAACCGGAACGGTTGCGGCATCAGTTTACCGGAATGGTTGGTGGCGTTGTTAAACAGGGAACAGGAGCGGCATCGTTTAACCGGGAACGGAGCGGCGTCGTTTAACCGGAATTCCCGGTGCAATCGCCGCTGTCGATTAACCGGAATTGTGCGTGTGCGGCGTCGATTATCCGGAATCAATCCCAGAATGCGTGTAAAAACGCAAAAAAACGTAAAATTGAATTGTGATGAGTGCTGGAGTTACTCACGTTGGCTCCTTGTCTTCTTGGACGTCCTAGGTCGCGAGGGTTGTCCGTGTTCTGAAGTCGTTGTATGGGTCACCAATGTTGGAACGGAAGTTTCGATCAACACACGTTTATTTCGAGGACGTTATTGTATACAATTTAGAGAAACAAATCGAGGGAGAAATTAAGAAATACATTTTTGAATGGAACAAAGGTCGAATTGGAAAACATGGGATCGAGAGGTCAGGTCGGAGACGTCCGTTCGTCGTTGCAGTTGGGTCCAGAAGAAAGGGTCAAGACAAAGGCCGTTTGCTTGAACCTGTCCCACGTGTTCCCCTGGCGGTCGAAACGCGGTCCTAACGGCAAATTACCTAGCGGCTTGGGGACGACCATTGAGTCCGTCTATGGTCGCCACAAACGTTTTTATTATGTTCAGTTATTTTGACGTCACTAGCAGGCGATTTCTACATGCATAAAATCTGATTCCCACTAGGGCTTTATTCTCACTTGCCAAACATCACGCAAACCTCACTCCTCACACCACACACCTAAAACCTCAGTAAATTGCGTATCAATTGCCACTACACGCACCTCAAAAATTAAACGAAGACCGGCACTCCTGTTAGTGGCGCGACTTACGTCACTAACAGACGCAGAAAACAAAAGGCGCGGAATCGATTTAAACTGGATTCAAATGTTTATTATTTTAAATAAACATATAGCCTTATATATACAGCTACAGCTCTTACGAATTGCAGGTAGACACATTTGGATCCGAAATTTGAAAAATTAACGTCATAATTTAGAAGTTTTGTCAATTACTGTATTTTATATTACCTGGCCGCCATTTTCCTCACGTTCAAAAGTGATGTTTGAAACCGGCATGTCAAGCCACACAATAGTGACCTCAGTTGAGGTCGCCTCACTACCTACTGCACATGCACGATTGTCTACTTCCTGAATTAGCAGACGATTTCGTGTGAGGTTTGAGTGATGTCCGGCAAGTGGGAACCAGCCTTAGCTAAACATCACGCAAACCTCACACCAGACACCTCAAACCTCAGTAAATTGCATGCCAATTCACACTACACGCGCCTCACAAATTAAAGAAAGACAGGCGCTCCTGCTAATGGCGCGACACGTCACTAGTAGACGCAGAAAACAAAAGGCTCGGAATCGATTTCAAACTGGATTCATATGTTTATTATTATAAATAAACATATAGCCATATATATATATATATGGCTACAACAATTACAAATTCCAGGTAGACACATCTGGACCCAAAATTTGAAAAATTAACGTCATAATTAAGAAGTTTTGTCAATTACCGTATTTTATCTACCTGGCCGCCATGTTCCTCACGTCTAAAAGTGATGTTTGAAACCGGCATGTCGAGCCTCACAATGGTGACGGTAGGTGAGGTCGCCTCACAACCTACTGCACATGCGCGAACAACAACTTCATGAATTAGCAGATGATTTCGCGTGAGGTTTAAGTGATGTTCGGCTAGTAAAAACCAGCCGAAAGGAAACATAAGGCAACATAAAAGAATAAACTGTTTCTATTCTTTTTCTATTCTATGTTATTTTAACTTCACTAGAAACAGTTTCTTTTCTTTTCTATGTTATTTTGACGTCACTAGAAACAGTTTCTTTTCTATTTTTATGTTATTTTGCCGTCACTAGCAGACGACTTCGACACACTTAAGGAAACATAAAGGTACCTTGCCACCAGCCGAGCATTGTTCGCGAACGTTCACAAACGTTCGTGAACATGGAGGATGGGCTCCGTTCACACTGCCTGAGCACAATTTGTGAGCACATGCTAAAGAGCATTCAACATGGCTCCCGGGTTATCAAAGCTGTCCATCTGTGCTGCGTTGATAGTTATACTATCAGAAAGAGATAAATGCCAACAGAAGAAGAAGAAACATAGAATACGGGAATGTTCTTATTTGAAGGGACGAAATTATGTCCATCTTCTAGCGAATTTGAGGACGGATGATTCAGGACTTTTCAAAAATTTCAACTGCATGTCAGCATTGTGATTTTTGATTTTTTATGAAACAAAATTGAAGACAAAATCACAAGGTGTGATACTAATTACCGCGATAGTATTCCCGCGTCGGTTTGATTGGCGTTAACTCTGAGGTTTTTACTTACAGGAGACTCATATGCCAGTCTCATGTACCTTTTCCGAGTTTCAACGACATCAATATCGCATATAAATCCCCGAAGTCTGAGAGGTGATCGTAGGCGCACTGGAACATGTAAAGGTAAACATGTACAAAAAACGTTTGCATGACATGTGTCAATACTTTATTTACACATTTAATAAACAATGTTAGAAAACCAGCACATTTTTAATAATGATAATAAACAAAATCTTAAGCATTCATGGGTGTGATTGCGAGTAGTTGTGTTCTGCATGATCACATCCCTCGGCAGGCTGTGGTAAAGGAGTGGCAGAGTGAATTTCTACTATTGGCTGATGCACAAGAGGCACTGCAAAAGTTCCCATGTCCGCTTGAAAAATGATGCTGAACTAGAGCTTGTGTTTTCATGTTGTATGTCTTCAATTTCATGGCTATATTCTCCCCATATATGCCACAGGCATTTCGATCTGCTGAGCATTGTAATATGTCCACAACTCGGTCACCTTGAGATGTGCCCTCAGTAGATTGAGATTTCTTCTGGCTCTTATTTCGTGCAGAAGGTTTCATTGGCTTGTTATATGTAGATTCTGGAGAAGTAACATTGCTTCTTTGTTGAAGAACGAGTCTCTCTTCACATACATGCTCGTCCTCGGTGTTGCTATGACCACCAGCAGCTACACCCTCCAAATTGTCATCCTGCCAAAATAAATGAAAGGGAATTATAAGTATCTGATAGTTAGACATAATTATCTAGGTATTTAATAAGTAACAAAAAAGGTCAAATTCAATTTAGTTTTCTAGACTTAACTATCGTTTCGCAGAAGCCAGAAATTGAAGATGAGTGGCAATGTGTTTCCTAGTGGTTTGAAGAAAAGTGGAACTAACCACATGCTGTTGGAGCTCTCGATGGGAAACATGTTGTAATACAGTCTGTCACATAGTAGGAGCGAATACTTCAACTACAAGGCATCTTTTAGTATCATTTTATTTGCCCTTGTTGACGCTGACTACAACTTCATTTCTGTGGATGTTGAATGCCAAGGCTGAATTTCTGATGACGGGGGTTTTCAAGCATTCACAGCTTTAAAAGGATTTGGAAAACAACTGTTTGAATCTGCTACAACCATCAAAATTGCCAAATGGGGAAGTTCCTATTCCATGAGTGATGTAAGGAGATGATGCTTTCGGATTGAGGAAAACTTTGATGAAACTGTATTCAGGATTCCACCCAAAATGTTCTTTGCAAAGAACTTTTAACTATAGATTGAGTCATGCCAGAAAGATGGTCGAAAATGCTTTTGGCATTTTATCTAGTGTTTTTCGTGTTTTACGCAAACCACTACTCTTGGAACCTGGGAAATGTACGTGGGTTGTAATGGCATGTGTTTACCTCCATAATTTTCTACGTAAAAGTTCAACATTGTCAGTTATATTTTCCTTTGCGTGCTGTAATTAGAGAAGTAAATGGGGACGTTGTACCTGGTACTTGGAGAGATGAACCGCAAATGGCATCTCTACTTGGTTTGAAAAAAATACCAAGGAAACCTCCGACAAATGCAAAACAGATTCAGGACGCATTTTCTGATTAGTTTATTACAATCGGAGCCCTATCATGGCAACATGATTATACGTAGTGCTTACCTGCGAATGTATCTCCTGATGAGAGTTCTGAGATATGAAAGATGAATTCAGGGTTTCTTTGCATTTGTTTTTTTCCTTTAGGAATCCCATGGCCCGAAATGCAAACCATTTGCTGAAGTATTCCTCGTCCTGACCTGCAAAAAAATAACAAGTAATTAAGGAGGTTGTAAAAACTGCATCAGTTGCAATGTTACATTCTTTCTTCTTCATTTACTCCTAATTCTACATGTGAACGACATACTTAGTATTATTTTTAATAAACCGTTTATGATGATTGCTTCATTTATCTCTGGCTGATATTTCTATAACAGTATATTGCATTTACATAGCATAATTCATTTGTCTACCTACCTTTTCCGGTACCTTTTGTTTTTTGTTCTTTGGTTATCTCTTGTCTGTGAGATGCAAGCAAGAAATTCATTTTTCCCTTAACTTGTTCCAAATGCAAACCCCATTTTGGTGGCAATTTCTTGCCAAGCATCATATTTTTTAAATTTGTTATAATGATACTTATGGTCGGGTTGCCAAAGCTCTATCAGCTAAAGGCATTTTTCAGGGTCCCACTCCATGTTAAAAAAACACGTAATTCCCGCTAAAAGCAAAAAAACTGCACAAAAATATCCAAAAATCCCGCAAAAGCTTACGTAAAAACTTCAGGCGATCGCAAAAACTGTCTGCTCGAGTTCTCCATTCACACTGGATGCACAACGAACACTGACTCACTTTGAGCATCCGTCAGTTTACCGACTTCGAGCGGGACTCCCGAGAGCGTTCGCAAACAGGGTTCACAAACCTGTTTGGCACGGGCGATTGTTAACACCGACCGCACATCATGTTGCGAATGTTTGAAAACACTGTTCGCAGTAAATGTTTGGCTATTGGCAATGTACCTTAAGGCAACATAAAAAATAGAAACACTATTCTTTTATGTTTCCTTATGCATGTCAAAGTCGGCTGCTAGTGACGTCAAAATAACAGAATAGAATAGAAAATAATACAAACAGTTTCTATTGTTTTATGTTGGCTTATGTTTCCTTATGCATGTCGAAATCGTCTGCTAGTGACGTCCAAATAACATAGCATAACATAACATAAGAAAAACGTTCAACTGTGAAGGGGCCTTAACGAATGGGACAAAACCCTGTGTGTTACCAAAAAAGTGCAGTTTTAGTGAATATGGCGTTAAGAAGAATCACTTACGAATCACTTAAAGTTAATTTTAAAAAAATACCTATTGCTAAACATGAAAGTTGTGATCGCGTTTTGGATCTTACCAAGGAGTACAATATGGCAAAATCGACGGTCTGCACTATTCTAATTTAATAATAAAGATGCAGTTTCGTTTTCGGTAATTAAACTGCTTTCTTTTAATATTACTGTTATATCCTCCTCAGACCCAGTGACATAGCTAGAGCTTTTGCCACCCCCTTCACCCAATTACACAAAAAAATTACAACAGTCATATCTTTTCTGAATTTTTTTTTTCATTTTTACTCCAGAAAAATCGTGTTTTTACTGGAATTAAGACTGCACTTTTAGTGCAGAAAGTTATCACTTTTCCAGATGTAAAATAAATTTATCGAGCTTAAAAATTTCATGAGAAAATTGTGCACTTTTGCTCGTGAAATATTGCATTTTTCACGAATGAAAACTGCTTTTTTAGTGCACATAGTTAGCACTTTTCGAGCTTTATCAAGCTTATCCATATGGAGGAAATATATTTTCAAAATATATTATTTATATATAAACAATATACTAAAATTGGCCAAATTTCAGCATGTATAGTGAAAATATATGGAATATAAATGTAACCCATGTATAAAATATATAACACAAATTTCTGGTCATAAGCCTTAATCCACAGATCTAATATTTCTATGGGTCTCATATGCCAATGGGTCCTTAATTCTACAAGTATCTGGTGTAAATAAAAAAAGAAACTCCAAAATATAACTACAATTGTCATGGCACACTAAATTATGCCTAAGTTTGTTGAGGCACGCTAAAATATCCCTACGTTTGCTGAGGCATGCTAAAATATGCCTACATTTGTTGCGGCACACTAAAATGCACCTAATTTTGTCGCGGCACAATAAAATATGCTTAAGTTTGTTGCGGCGCTCTGAAATATGCCTACATTTGTTGCGGCACACTAAAATATGCATGCATTTGTTGTGGCACGCTAAAATGCGGCGAAATTTGTTGCAGCACTATTTCCAACTTTATTTTTGTAATATACTTGTCATATATTGTAAATATATTCTGATTATTCATTTCCAAACTATTTTTTTCAATATATTTGTCATGTGCACTTTAAACATGCATTTCCAAATTATATATTATATTTTGTAAGTACACTAACGAGTAAAAAAATCGAACCACTTGCATGTATTGTCCAAAAGTTCGTTTTTTACATCAACCAAATGTCAGATTTGAATTTGGAAATGTGCGTTATTTAGA
>JAQGBW010003061.1:0-17424 GCA_034698625.1 Julus scanicus
CCGCCACTTTGGGAATTTCTCCCATCCGTAAAAATTCCCACCGACCTCGACCTGGGAGCGAACCCAGCATCTTAGGACCGAGAGGCAAGCACGTAACCCACTCGACCATCGGCGCCGGCCATCAGTGCATGAAATAACCATTTAAATTTATATGAAAAATATAGAATTTTGCAAACAATTTTGCTGAACTTGTACTGTATACCAATTTCACGTAAAAAAGAAAACAAAAACTTCAAGTTTATCTTCAAGACTTCATAATTTGCAATAAACGTTTTCTGGAGTGTGGGAGCTATAGGGCCTCCAATTGTTTGAAATCCTCACTTCTTTATTAAGTTCCCCTAACCATTTCGGAAAGGCCAATAAGAAGATGTGATGAGGACGTCCACAAAACCATCACTCTGAATTCAAATTCGATTTCCATGAACCATTTAAAGCTACAACCATTGCTCTCAAAAGTTTCCTGATACAATTTTAATCTCCAATGAATTCGTGTTAGTCTTAAACGGCTTATAAGCTGTCACGATGTCATTGATACAGTTCAGTTGTCAGTTTGGATGACCTTTTCAAAATTCTGTACACAAGCATCAACTTCCTCGCCACTTCTCAGAACTTTTATTTTATCCTGCACGTGGGCGGTGAGGTTGTCCGTATAGCCACAAGATGGTGCCACGTTGGAAACCACTGCTAAGAGTGTGATTATGTCCATTCATGCCATGGGTCAATGAGATAAATATGTTAGCTAGTATTACAAGACAAACATGCAAACAGATTAATTCTATTTTGGGGAAAGGCTTTCACTGGTGCCAAGAGTGGATTTCACAATGTTAACCCTGGCAGGTGTAGACTATTATCATCTTAAAGATGATATGGTGAATTGCATCATTTGAGAGGCACTACAAATCTATAGGTACGATTTCAAACTGGCAGTGATACAACAGAGCCACTGAAATGACAGTACAGTAAAACCTGTCTAAATGCATCCTGTGTAAATGAATAACTTCTCTGAAAGCATAAAATGTGCCAGTCCCGACTTGAGACCCGTGAAAAATGAATAAATCTCAATAAACGAAAGATGAATATTTTGTATTGGTCCCAATGATTTTATAAGGGAATATCAACAATGGAACTGTATAAAATATCAAACTAAGATGAGGTTATCACTTTGGTTGACATTGATCTTGTGATTTTTCTCAAGCCACTTGTGTGAAGTACACTTGAACGATACTTTTTGTACTGACACAGGTCTATACGGACAGAATCTGTAATCGTGTATATACTTGTATACATCCACTAGACTGGCGCCTGATCGCTAGTGACTCATCTAAGACTGAAAAAATGGGGAAATTCCCTATTTTCCAGCTGTATAGGCATGCGCACGTCTGCTGATGAGCCTGTTTAAAAGCACATTTTTCAGCGGTTCCAAGAGTATGCTTTTAGACAGGTTGTACTGTAATCCGATGCACACAAAAAAACAGTTACTTCACAACCTACCAACCTCATTTTACAGAAAAGCACTACAAGCCTTTCCGACTAAACCAGATTTTTTCTGTTCATTAGGTTAATTAACACCTGTTGAGTTTTGAACCCTGTGGTCGCATATGAAAGTCACCTTTACCTTGCATGTTGACACGGTCTCCATCGTGTTATGATAAGAATTAGTTATCAAACTGAATACAACAGTCATAGAACTGATGGTACAAAAACCAAATGTGGCGAGACATTGCCTTTTACCTTTTTTCCCAGGCAAGATTATTAAAACATGTCGAACGTGACCCGAGCTAACAGTTGTACCAACTGTGCAAAACGATTGCGTTTCAGTATTGTTCGACTAGTATCATCTTCATGTCTGTCAGGCAATTTGAGGCGCAGCATCCATTACTTATCATCTCCTAAATTACGATTTCAAAACTGGAAATCCTAGACTCAAAAGCAGGTGCCATCAATCCGCACAAAAGGGGTTACGTTGAATAGGATTTTCGCAGAAACTCTAATGGCATCCGGCGTGGAGGTTCTATTCAAGGATATCAACCCAAGTAACAACAATTAATTACTATTGCTTCTCTCGACCTAGTTTAATAAAAACATGAGTGCGAGGCTTTCATTTGATTATGAAAATAAAATTTCATCCATCCGTAGCCCAAGTAAAAATGTGTGTAAAGTAACCGGTTACTGTCCAGATGGTCAAACCAGGCACTGTCATGGTCAACTCAACTGTCTTCCACGAAGACAGTATTCTAGATAATGAACTTCACTTCAACATACACATAACACCACAAACAGGTGGCTATGTAGTCTATAAATACCTATTCAACGGTTGATTCGTTGAAATGTAAACTTGGAACAGTGTGTTGACATCGTACTGTCGAGAATGGTAATTGAAAAAATTACAAAAATGTATTAAAGAAACCCAAACTTGAATAACAGAAACAGGTGGACTTTGTCTCCAGGGCTGTCTCGTGTATGCATTATTAACATTAATCGTACAAGATCGTAACGTTACGCAATACACGAGACATCGAAGTGTCCGCTGGTGAACCTATCTCGTAAAACGATACAGTAGGAATGTCGTGAGAAGAAATTTACAAGTGGCATTTTTTATGATCCAGCCATTAAAAAATAACTGCGTCATAACATTGCATAAAAAACGTAATTGAATAGAACGCCACTGCTACCTAGCGCAACATAACTATATCAGAGAGCGCTCGGGATTGAACGCTCCCGGAAGGCATTATAAACTCGTTCTGACACCGAGACACGAAACAGCCTTGACAACATGCCAGTAGACATTGCAAGTCGACAAAAAACAGTGAAGTAGCACCCTCATCGCTTGCCCGTCCCATGGCCGCTAAATGGCGATTAATTTAATGGACAACTAACCTGCCACCGACAGGTTTGCTCCTAAGCTGGTAAAAACTTGCACTTTCGTCGTCCAGCAAGCCAAGTTCCTTCAAAAGTTGGTCAGTGTCGATGTTCAAGTCGAATCCCAAATCAATTCCAGATTCCGCGGTAGAATCATGGTCGCTCATCTTCAAATCGAATAAGTCCATTTTTAACACGAAAATAACTTGAAAAACTCTTGAAATTAATGGAGTTAACGGCACCGAATAGGCGCAAAACACAACCCTGCGGTATCGCCAACTCGTCGCAAAGGACTTCGGACGGCCGAGATTCTACAGCTTCCCATTGGCAGATAATGATGTCATGCCTGTTACGTTTTATGACGTCTTCGTTGCCATGGCAACCAAAGAACATCCGTTTTGGAAGAGTCATCCAACAATGGCTTTGGCGGCATTTTTGAAAACCAAAACTGTTGACCACTTATAACGTGAATCACACCGAAACATGTAGGCTTAAGCAACTATAGTTGTTTTCAGCTGTCTTGTCGATTATGAGTAAAACTTATGGGGAGTGTTAATAACCAAAATATTGATGGGGCAGTTTATGAATGACCCTCTTTCAAATAGTTTTCGCATGCCCACTTTATACAGGGTGCCAAAAAAAAAAAAAAAAACACGCTTGAAATTTTTCAGGTCATGTTTTATATTTTTGCAAAAAAACATTTGGGAGTTTAGCACAAATGGCCAGGGGATGAGCCTTCCTCACCTACATGGGAATTTTGCCTACGAGGGGGTTCTTTATCATGCAACAATCAACACCGGACCTAGAGTTTAAACTCATCCGAAAGAGCCGCCACTTAAGGAATTTTTCCCATCCGTAAAAATTCCCAACGACCTCGACCGGGGAGCGAACCCCTCATCGTAGGATCGAGAGGCAAGCGCGTAACCCACTCGACCGCCGACGTCGGCTTAGCACGAATTTGCTGACAAGTCTCACCATCTGTGTTTCATTGCATGCTTCGCATTGATGTATGCACATCATATCGGCTTACCTTGTTTTACTGCCAACGTGGTCATTTTTGTAACTTTAAATGTGGCACAGGCTCTGTAGCGATTCTGATAGCTTCCAGACATATTCATTAAGACTACCTTTAGGCTCACTATGGAGCTCCCTTAAACTAAACAAACCGAAAACATAAATGAAATCAATTAATTGAAAAAAGAATACTTTAATTAGACGAATATTTGTTCCCAGAATCTAATTCAACAATCCAATTTAGACACATTCAAGTAGATCGTTAAAACCCATCTAAACTTCCGATCGTGTTGGAATTTACAGTCCATTACTAAACTGTTTCGAACGGACGTTCGATTGCTCCGCCATCAGGGGTTGATCGCCCAAAACGAATGGTTTTCGATGCAACACCGTCATAAATCCGGTTAAGGATGGAGAACAGAACGTCCGATTATAAATAAGGGTGCGAGATCTCCCATTGTTCCTGAAGCCCTTTAAAGCAAAGGATGGACGCATAAAGAGGTGGGCGTGCGCCGCTTACAAGTTGCACTTCACTTTCAGGGGGGCCGATTTAGGAACAACGGGAATTAACCTCAGCAACCCGAGGCTTTCACAGAGACTCCAGACCGCTTCGTGATGTCCAAAGTGGTGAAAATCTGAAATGAGCAAAGTTGCCGCTTAGGTTTGACCGAACAAACATGAAGACTATTTAGGATCATTTTGATCATTTACGGTGACAAATTCTCAAAAGTCCGATTTTCATTCACTTTCCGTACGCTTCCATACTAAACTTAATACACATGCTTTATTTTTTTTAATGATATCCTTACCTCTGCACACGTTGGGTGAATTCCAATCAAGGCATCAAAATCTGATTTGGTTGCACCCATCCTAATACCAAGGGCAAAGCCTTGAGTAACTTCACCGGCATTTGGCCCCAAATAATGGAATCCAACAACCCTTTCCTATAACAGGAAAAAGAGTAAAACCCCTTTTATAAACGGCCAGTTTTTGAACGGGCATTTATTTCCAGCAAAACACTTACGTTCTCGGTTTTTAAGCAGACGAGCTTGACGTAGCAGTCATCCTCGCTACGTTTTGCCACTGTGTACTCCAAAGGCCACATCCCAGAATGGTAAACCTAGTTGCACCGAAGAAAAATGGACGTTAGCAACATGATTGGTCGGATGATTAAATTTAGAGACCACCTAGCTCGGTAGTTGGCAGCGTGAAAAAGCATCACTGTTCGACAAAGGGCAGTTAACTAACCTCTAAATTTTCTTCGCCAAACTTTGCAATGGCATCTTCTTCCGAATAGCCACAGCATCCATATTCGATGGGTGTGAATACCGTGGTCGGTACGTTGATGTAATCACACTGAAAAATAAAATAAAGTTAATCGAAGCGAGCCAATACGTGATGTTGAATTTAGTCGTCGAGGCAACTAACCTGAACGTCACTGCCGGCAAACAACCTTCGAGACAGAAGCCTTCCGGCTTGAATGGCCACAGGCGTCAGCTCTGGTTTGCCATCGAGGATGTCGCCGATGGCGTAAACGTAAGGAACGCTGCTTTGCTCGTTGGTGGCTATCACTTTCCCATTCCTAGAACGGTAATGAAGGAAGCGTTTCACATAACCAATATCCCGAATACGTTTTTCGGAAAAACCCAATGAATTTTAATAATCCAAACAATAATTTTCTTGAATAAAAGTATGCATAACGATGCATAATGTGCATCTCACTCACTTTGGATTTAATTCAACACCGAGGATGTCCAGCCC
This sequence comes from Julus scanicus, assembly GCA_034698625.1. Classification (NCBI taxonomy): domain Eukaryota; kingdom Metazoa; phylum Arthropoda; class Diplopoda; order Julida; family Julidae; genus Julus; species Julus scanicus. The sequence goes on from JAQGBW010003061.1 coordinate 5,635, forward strand.
AATGCCACCAGTGCAAGCATCACGACCAATGGCAAATAATATCTGCAATTCAAATCAATATCATTGTAAACTGATATTTAAACATTTGGAAGCCATCATTAATAACTAAACCAAGGAATCGTTCAATAATCGATGAATAATAAGTGTGCCATGCGCTACATGCACATTAGAAAATGCTTACTGTATTAAATTCTTCCTCAAAAACTTCACCGTTCGACAATTCTCCGGTAACCCTAATTCGACCGGGTTGCCCTTCCTCGATCTGCTCCACCTGTGCGTAGTAGTCCAAAAATTAATAACGATAAAAAGCAGAAAACAAAGCTTAGAAACAACATCGGCACCTTTGTGGGAAGAGCGCCACGAATGATGCGAATTCCCTCCTTCTCCATATAGCTGCCGATTCTTTCGGACATCTCCTGGTCGAATCCTCGCAGCAGGATGGAGCGCACGAGGACGGTGACGTCGAGCCCGATTGCTCGGAGGAAACCCCCGCACTCGAGGGCCACGTAGGAAGCGCCGATGACGCACGTTTTTCCGGGATTGTATGGCAAGGAGAAGAGGTCGTCACTAAAATGGGAAAGGACCAAAGTTGGATTATGTTTCAGGATAAAAACTACTGTCGATTTACAAACGCAACTTACCTGGTAATGCCGAATTCTCGATCTCCGGGGATCCCGGGATACTTTGGTCGCAGCCCGGTTGCCAAAATGAAATTTTCACCAGTTAGGGTGGTCTCCTTTCCCTTTCTGTCGGTGGCCTAGAAAATTGGAAATGTTTCTTCAAAAACTGCACAGTTTACATGTGGACTCGTAACTAAATGAGATTTCCCATTAAAAATTTGCAACAATTTACCTTAATCGTGTGCGGAGCAACGAATTTGGCAAACGAATTGAAATAAGTAACTTTCTTTTCCCGTAATTGTACCCTGTAACCCCAATTAAGCGATCCTATGTGATTCTAGCAGTTGAAAATACAAACGATTAGCAATTAGAACAGTGCGCTTTAAACATGTAACACTGCTGGTAAGCAGAAATATTCCAACGTAGTGGATATTTAGTCTGTTACCTGAATATTAGTTTTCATAGTGTCCCAATCATGTTTTACTGTAAAGAATAACTAGGTAAGTCACAAGAAGTCTTTGACACGATATTTTCCCACTTTCTATAAAATTGACTATTCCAGCTCTCTTTAATTATGATTACCTTCTTGAGAAACTTCCCAACCAAATTTCTTTGAGTCATGTATGGAATGACCTACGAGACAAAAATTACAAATTAATGCACCGAATAAACTCGATGCTGCGTGACGATGACGGTCAACACGGCATTTTCACGAGCAATTATATTCACCGAGAATTGCGGCTTGATGCATCAGTTTCTTTGGAATGCAGCCTACGTTGACGCAAGTCCCGCCCAGCCCTATAAAAAATTTAAAGACAAATTTAAATAGAATGCAGCTGAAAAAAACTCGTTAGCAGTTGGATCAATGCAATTTAATTAAGTGACGTCAATCGTGGTGCTGGACGCTAAGAAAGACAACATATGGGAAAATGCTGCTTCACTGCAGACTAATTGCTACCTTCGTGCCCGCTCGACCGTGCAATTTCGATATTTTTGGGATAAGCCACCTGCCGGCATGAATAATTCCATTTGCGCAAACAAGTATCACAAAATAAATTAATAACAGGTTGTGCTCTGACACATACTCGTAATGCTGATATGGACTGTGACAACCATAGGAAATTGCTAGCTACAGATGATGAAAACATTACACTGCAGCATTAATTAACTTGTCAATTACATTACGAAAAATGGACTTTATATACCGGGGAGCCTTATATTGAAGATAATTCATTACATTGTAACTGAATACCCAGCAAAAAATAGTTACGCTTATTAGGGCTATTCGTGGAATTGAAAACGTGCTGTAATTATCTAATTAGCTAATTAGAATGTCATAGCATCATAAGTTAAGTTTTCATAGACACAAACTTTGACAAAATCATGACTATGCTAGAGAGATTAAAGTAATTCTAAACAAAAACTTTGATGAATATAGCACACCATAAGGGGTAGCGAGCGCTTGTTAGCATCAGCAAAAAAGTAACTATCCAAGAATTATAAAAACCGTGATCGCCACTGTGGCGGATAAAAAAATACATTATAAATGCCTCACGCAGAATCTGTCATCAAAAAAACCAATAATTGTCCGTGCACGTCTAGTTGCTTTCACCATCAACAAATTAAAATATATCAATCGCGTGTTGCACAATTTAATAATTCAGGAAAGGACGTAGAAATGCCTCACCCCAGGTGGTTCCCACAGGCGAGGGCGTCACATAATCAAACACTGCAACCTTTTTCCCCAAGCGGGCTGCCTCCTGCATCAAAAATTCAAACCAACATTACTTTCCGTTAAGCTGTGGACAATGCGGTCAAGTGCATGATGCAAGCAAGTACCTTCGAGGCAGCGAGACCGCCAGAGCCTCCGCCGATGACAATCAAGTCGTAGTCGTATTTAGGCTTGTTTAAGATCTCCATGAGCCTCCCTTCGCAGTGGGCCTTCAAGGTGCTGTCGCATCCACCAATGTGGGTCCCATTGACGAAGACGTTGGGCACCGTGCCCTGGCCGGTAATTTCCGCCAATGTGCTCTGGATTTCTGCCCCATTTTCTAACAATTAAAAATGCGTTTATGGTATTTAGTATTGTATAGATTATCCTTACAATTTCACCTTAAAAACAAATAGGATGAAATAAAACAAACTATAACGCTCACCATGTTTGTCGAGCTCCAAGGAATTGTACGTTAGGCCGATTGACCCAAAGAATTCCTTAACCTATAAAGAAGAAAAGATGGATCAAAACCAATGTAAAGCAATGGTTACATAAGCATTATCTAACGTCAATCTGGTGTTATTGTGATCTTATCTTATGGTTCTATTTGTTTAAACGATTACTAAAATTCTAAAAAACCAAATTCCCCCAAACAAATTCTGATGCAAAATTACAGTAGCCCAAGTAATGCTGACGCCTGAAGGAGGCTGAGAAGCAGCAAACGTGAAAAAATTGGTATGAGAATAAATAAATTCTCAAGACATATTGTGCTGAACCAAATCTTGAATCCAGACTACTGAATGAAAATAAAATAATCAAACAAAACTATACATGTCATACATGTCTAGTATTTCCCAGCAATTTTGGAAATTTGCCAGATTATAAATCTTGGAAGCGCGCAACACACTATTTCTTAATTTCCATTTTCAAAGTCTAAAACTGGGAATAACTTGATTTATGACCAAGTTGGGGAAATACGCAGAGTGCAAAACAGAAATCCCGGTAATTTAAAACTGGAATACAAGTTGGTAGTTTTTATATTTGGAGACCTGAAAGGAATCCTTACTAGTATGCAATCATGCTCGAGTGAATAATGAACCTGCCACAAGTTGGTAGTCGATACCAATTAATCAACTACACACGCATAAGGATGAATTAAATTGCGACAAAATTATCCTTCATCCGCATGGTCATGACGCGCACAAGAGAACATACAAGTTTTCAAAACCCAGGGTTTGATTTTCACGACTTGATGTCAAGTTTCAGGATATTGCTTGCGATTTATCTTGTTTTTGGGCATGTCAAAGGAGTACCGCACAATGATTTCAACTCAATAAATAGATAATTTAGTCTATTTAGGGCTTATCACTGCCGATTAATTTTAAATTTTAAACTGACCTAGACTGTGGGGTAGAATCCCAAAAAAAATGACGATGACAGGAGGAATGATATAAAATGATCCAATTTCTTTGTCATAAAACACATTTGCCAATGCCGACACCGTGAAATATGTATAGAATTTAATTATAACGTGCAAAAGTGTTTTCAAATTAAAACTGAAAATAATGTGTTGCTTGCCTAAAAATAAATACTAAACCAAAATACCATAACCAAGATGGCCGTCGTTAGGGTAAATCAATGAATGCTCCAAGATTCAAAGAATTTCATAACCCAAAAACCAGGTCACCAACTTGGAAGCCAGATTTAGCACAGAAATAATGCGCCGGCTGAAACAATTCATGGGAGACTACTGAAAACAATAAATTTTTTTAATTTTCCGCATCCTTGCATTTCTTTCTGGCTACCTTTACAACATTTCCATCCTTACTTGAAATGTGTGTCATTTTCTACAGCAAGTAATGAATAATAATGAATAATGAGTAAAAATGAGTAATAACTTGAATTTTTTAATAATAAATTGCTGTTCATAGCTGTGACTTATGTAGCTGTCCTACTTCAATTGACAGAAACATGACTAGGTTTTTTGCTAGCCCGACCTAGTTTTACAGGACCTCGTTAATATCGCTCGGAGGTTCTAACAACCCTAGCTGTCATTACCTATAGTTGAGTTGCTGACCATGTTTCAATCGACATAATCGATTTATTTAAACCCCAATAACGCAGCAGAATCCATACCTTATAGTAGGGTCTTTGCTCGGCATTTAAACTTGGATTACAGAGCTGCACACAAAGCCTAAAAGTAAAACCGGGCGCCTTATTACATCTAGCAAGCATTTTGGAAATAGCAGCTTAACTCTTAATTTTAAGCATAAGAACAAGCATTACGAAACGTCAAAGAACGAGTATTCCAAGGGCGATTTTAGACAGAAATGTTGGGAACATATAGTTAAAATCTCATGGGGATTGGGTAACTATATGCTTATTTGACAGCTCTCTGATGCTAACACATAACTCTGCCACAAAAACAGATTTTTCTTAGTTTTGGATTACAAAGTAACCTTGAAAAGCTAATATAAAAATATTAATCTAGATAAAATCTGCTTCCCGGAGATCAGTTCTGTTGTTACCCAGCATAAATCCATATTTATGGGTTTTTCATGGATTAGTGGGAGGGAAAATGGAAGCAAAAGAAGGCCAGCATGCAGATTTCAGTTAAAATCTGTTTGCATGTGGCCACCTTACGCATTACATTTGGTTTATTTCTCTTCATTTGTTAGCTTTGGCAATGGGCCAATGTCGACAACCGGGAAAGGAATGAATGGAGGGTCGAGTTCTAGGAAACAAAACGGCTAATAGTGCATTCTAGTACTTAAAGAAAAAGTAACAAAGCTAGTATATACAAACAAGGAATCAAAAGTTGTGAAATTTTAAGTTTTTTGACCAAAATTTAAAGTGTGGAAGACAAGTAAGCTCAGATAAAAGTAGCCGTCTTGTCAAAACTAAAATGTTCCCCTGTCACATATCGTTACCAACTTTTCTACTTGTAAGAGCCGGAAAAACACAGTTCAAATCCCTTAGCAGACTAAACAAACAAATTTCATACCAATCTTACAACACAAAAACGTAAAAACATGTAGAGTTTACATTGACCGTCTAAAATTTTCAATATTTTTGCATAAAATCTCAGTGCGACATTGTTTGAAGAAGGTTGAAAAACACAGACGACAATCCCGCGTTCAAGGGTTAACCCCGGTCATCAACCGGCGAGTATTTAGACTAGTTAATGTAGCAAAACTTTTAACCGAAGTTTTGACTTATGGTAATTGATGTAACAGCAGGTATCATTCCGCCATTATAGCAATGTTCTACAAGCAGGTGCTTGGAATGTATAGGTAAAAGGGGTCAAACGAGAATTTGGTGAAAACTAACCTTAGCACAGTACGGGCACGTTGACTTGCTGAAGACCATAATTCTGTTGTCCTTGACGAGTTGATCGACAAGTTGCTGGATCTTGCTAGCCGGTACAGGAGCCATGATCGCATTGGCACTGCCTCTTCTTTTCTTCTTCTTGCGCGTGTTCGAACCAGTCCTAGCGTGAGAAATGCCAAGTCCCATGTTAGTCACTCAGCACCGCGGCCATCAAAGGCCGGTCTTTGAGTGCAGGCAAAAGCAATTAAACCAGGCATTGTTCATTATCAGCTCGGATAATCGATCCGTTTTCTTACCTGCTGACCTGAAGCTACGCTGCTGTTCTAAAATTAAAGTGAAAAGTGACGCAAGGTCGAAAAATGGCACGCGATCGATGGTTGCGCCCTCTGCCTGTTCTAGGGTCCATGCTGACGGTGCCCTCTAGTGGGAGATATTTTTACGCTGGCATACCGCAGCTATGCAAACACTGGCGCCAAATTTGAAATTGAAATATTTCAATTTTTTAGCAAGGCCACTGTGACTTGCATTTTTAACCAATATCCTTCTCGATTCGGTAGTCGGTAGCGAGTTTTCCTTATCTCGGGAGAAACCCAAGGTTTCGCCGCGGGCGATGATGACGCTGCGAAAACCTAATTCAGAGAAATTGACCAGTTAGTTCGGTTGCATCACACATTGCTAATTATTAGATGATCAAAGACCGTTTGATAAGAATACGGTTAAACATAAAATAAATAGTCAATTATGAAACGAGACAGGTTACGACATTATCTAGCTGCGTGTTGCCACTAAATGACTGGACAGTAAGGGTTAAATGCTGGAAAAGCTAGATGAAAATTTTATTTAGCACATTTCTTGCAAATTCATCTTCCAGTTGTTGTGAATGGTTCGAGCAATCAGAAAGTCATTTTCTAGTATTTTAAACACCTGTTCCAGAACTGTCAATACTTCTGCCTACAACATTGACGTCATAAATGTTAATGGCACATCTGTTTTTGATGTAACCCAGATAATGGATTATATGCTACTTTTAGGATCAACTACAATCAAAAACAATGAAACTTTTACAACTTCTATTCTTCTTTAGGATTTGTAGTTTAATCATTGAATCCACCACACAATTTGCTCATAATAATCGCAAAATGCTCAAGTACTCCAACATAAAACAAAAACTCAAAATAATTCAATATCATTTAATGCAACAAAATAAGTTAACATTAAACAAAACATTAGTACGGCACAGCATCAAAAGCTGGAAAAATGATTTGGCCAGATTACAAACTTGGCACGACGGTTAGATACGTGCCAACCTTAAATATTACGAGATCATAAAAAACATGGGATAACAACGTTTAAGTCATATTGATAAATTTGTTTTAACAGTTAGTTGCACCAATTCCCTGCCCGATTTTTAACCGTTTAGTAAAAATACCATTTCAATGCTTGATTTGGAAAAAAAACTCACTGTTGTACTTGCAATGGAACTTTGGCAATCCTTGGCTTCCATTTGCAAGTTAAGCTCCTCGTTAAGTGTATTACAATTTTAGTTTTAAAGTAAAATTAATCTGCGTTGTGGTTTACATGAATTGAGATTTAAGTACAATGAGTAAGTGGCACAAAAAAAAACTGGCCGCCATTTCATGTCCAATTTGTCTCCTATTTGTTGTAGAGCTCCATGAGTCTCCCCTCTGCATGGGCAGCTTTTGTTTTGTCACATCCACCAACGTGCGTTCCATTAACAAACACATTGGGTACCGTCCGTTGTCCGGTCATTTCTGCCAATGCCCCCTGGATTTCAGACCCGTTTTCTGTGAAACAACCAGTATCAAATAAATTTCGTAGTAATTAAGATCCTCAGATTAATGAGACACATCTAACACTGGATTAAACGAAAAGTTTGGAATTGCTAAACTCTGAACTCACTAAACTCGAATTCTGCATGATCACCCATGATCAGTACCACTCCCATCGACCTACTTTATCGATCCTCAACCTTAATCCCAATAAAGACCATTAATGCACTAAGGTGACCCACGATTATGATGCCCAATTAAATAGTTTGATAAATTTATCCACAGGTACAAGTGCAATCCAAACTGGTCTATTTCTGGTCCTGTCAGGCGCTTGTACAATTTAGCTTGCTTGAAAAGTTTAAGTAATCATAACTAATTAATTCCTTCATAAGCCCACCTTCTTTATCAAGCTCAATAGCAAAAAAATCCATGTTGAGAGACTGGAACAACTTCTTAACCTGCAAAATGAAAAGCATGTTTAAACATGATCAAATACCAAGCCGAAATTTTACAAAAAAAATTTCAAGGAAAAAAGCAAAAAAACCAGCTCTGTTAACTTACTTCTATGCAATACGGGCAATAAGATTTGCTGTAAACAACAATTTTATGTTTTCCGATGATATCTTCAATCATTTTCTTAGTTTCTTCGGAGAATTCAGAAGTACGAGCAGTTCCAAAAAATTGTCCCATAATGGCGAAACTTGTTTGGCCGCAGTGCTTTATGGGAATTCAAAGACAAATGCTGCCAGACATTCCCAATTTTCCTCAATAGGGAGAAAGTGCAAAAATGCGACCAAAGAGGCCGCGCGTAATCAGTTTTTGAAAATGTCGTAATTTATTTGGCGGGCTATTTCAAATCAAACTATTCTTGCTTTTCGTAGTTTTCAAGTTTTCCAATTCCTTTAACAGAATTCCGTATTACGTTTCCTATCGATAGAACGTAAAAAAAGGAACAAACCGTACGCTTATGAATCACCATTTTAATACAGTTTCGTTGTGATTGAAAACCAAATTTGGGAACATTTACGTTTAATTTTGAAATTCAAATCAAGATACATTCGTAACTGTTGGTAAATACATGAGTTGAATATGTTTAAAGCAATATTGATTGTAAATTCCATATTTATCAACATAATGGGTCATGTTCTGGTTTATTTAGTCCCTACAATGCTGCAATATCATAATTTCTCAGTTTCAAACGAGTGCCAGAACACACTCGCTGTTTCCGTTTTTGAGAATGAAACTTTGTCCCCAAGGTCGTTTTTTTGTAATTTCCAAACATTTAAATAACGCCACGATACTTTGCAAGAATCCATTCAGGCACATATTTGGTACAAAGCAAAATACGGAAATCAGACCAAAACGTCCGCACTTTGCACATCTTGATCTGAACAGATTCTTCTCGCTAATTAGTGGTTTGCCTTAAGCCTGATTCACACTAAGCTAGTAATTTAGTCAAGTGGCAAGTATTTTAGTAAACTGATAAGTGTGAACAGATAAATTTATCTGTTCACACACGTTTAGTTACTAAAATACTTGCCACTTGACTAAATTACTAGCTTAGTGTGAATCAGGCTTTAATGACTCCCCATTAGGGAGTAATTTGAGCTTAATGACAGTCGCCTTATGATCTCCCACGTTATCTCTTATACTATTACTGAGCCAGCGTGATTCGCGTTATGATGGTTGGCTGTGCAACCGAAATTTGGCAGTCGAACCGAAGTTCGGTCGAGGTGCGTGTAATTAAACCTCTAGTTAAATGCCTCACGCCTGTTAGCCAACCCGGGTACAAGGAACCAATCTGCACGGTTCTGAATCTTCCATTTAGGTCTACCTACGCACCGATTCGAACTAGTTTCAACCAGTACTGACGAAGATCTTAATGCAAAAACTGACAGTCGACGAATACATAGTATAGCAAACGTCTAGAAGTTCAACACAATCAATTGCTATAGGAAACGAAAGTGGAATCCAATTCTGTTGTTCCACGGTTTTCAAATCAGATGATTGACACAAATTGCACCTCATTAATGAATTATTATAATATTTCAGTATCTAAATATCAGAAATTCATATAATAACTTGGGACACGTAACACTTAGGACCAAGTGTGGGATTATGAAAAGGAAGAGAATGGTCTGTTTGTATGAAATCAACTGTTTTCGTCTACATTGGCAGTTATTTAAACTTTTTACAATGTTTTTAAGAACTGAGGGAAACTCAAATTGTATAGCTACGCTGCAGCACAGTGCTGTATTGCAGTGAAGCGACCTGCATTTACACGTAGGGGGAGACCGGGGCACAGTGGAACAACGTCTTTATAAAATCAGGTTTTATCAGCAACCCAATGCTTTTGATTTGCAAAGAAGCTGTATGCAGCACTTATTCATTAACCAAAATTTCTGCGATCTGACACAAGTAAAGAAGAAAATATTTGCAGTTAAAGTTTTTGTTCTTGAAAAGTAATTATTCAACTCTCAAATCGATTTTTATTCTATAGGTGCAATTATAAAACATTAGTAATGCTGCAAAATACCATTGACGAGTGTATATATATCCAGCTATAATTTCAAACTAAAGTTTATGTTAATTAGTCGCGTGGTCAGCTATAATGCCTTATGCAAATCAAATTGGTTATATGGGGTAAAGTGGACCACAACATTATGGGTTACAGTGGAACATGTCCCAGCATACCTCAATTAATGTTTTTGAAAAATATTTTTATATTTTCTCATTAAGCATAACTTTAAATAAAAATTATGTTTAAATTTATGTTTTACAGTAAAAACAGTTCGCAATCACAGAAAAAAAAAACTCATTTGGACAAGTAAGCGGTGAAAATATGAAAGCTGCTGTGACTACGGTTAATTTTAATCGTTTCTGTAATTTATACTTTGAATTTTATATTGACGTGCTGAATTAAACACAATTAATCTTTGTGGTGTTCTTTTTCTCGTAAAATTTGTCTTAATTTCGCGTGGACCACTGTACCCCATGCCATGTCCCACTGTGCCCCGGTATAGGGCATAGTGGGACAGTCTGCGCAACCAACTTTAATCTTTTATAGTAAAAAAACGAGTAGCTCTAAAACGATGACAAAATGTATACAGATCCTGAAGGCTTGTATATTACTGTGTTATTCTTTTAAAATACTACAAGTTAATCTTTTTTCTCAAAAAAAAAAAAAAAATAAAAAAAAATAAAGTGTACCCACTGTGCCCCGGTTCTATCGTATTTTACTGATATGAATTCCAGAGATGACATTTTATGCAGTATCCTCCCAGTGATTTTGCATAATTTAATTGCAACATTAGCAAGAATCACTGTATAAAAGTTGATGTTTGAATTCCTCAATCACACAATACATGTAATTGTAGATCGCTGTTTATTTCAAAAGTTTATTTCGTACAAAACAGCCCATTCTCTTCCTTTTCCTAATTTGACATTTTGTCCTAAGTGTTACGGGTCCCAAGTTATTATTTGGATTTCAGTCAAAAAATGGTCGTAGTTGAAACGTACAACATCTCGCAATTAGTGACGTCTCTCATTAAGTCACGTCCTCGGCGGTTAATTAACAGTCTCCCGTGACGTAATTAGCATATCCTAATAGTTGTTTACTTTAGTAGAAGGCCACCGTCGTTACGTTTGTTCTAATTGAATAATTTGAGCTTTAACGGCGGCTCCAATGTTACAGTGGGTCAAGAACGGGAATTCCCGTTTTCGCCCACGAGACGATAACAACAACAAAGCATTGTAAACCTGAAGAGTTAAATAAGAGCACATTGCACTTTTCGACCTAAAAATAATTTTTTAGGGGAAAACCTGGAGAAATTAGCAGCCCAGGCACGTTCGCATGCAGATGTTTCTTCCGAGATGACGTCATCACGTGACGCCACGTCCCACCGCAGTGGGGACAGGTACCGAGCTACAGGTTGGACAATTAACGATCACCATTAACTAATGAGTCTTTCGCTAATTGAGAAACCGCTTTTGTAAATATGGGGTTGTTTCTATAACTGCCAGCATCTGGTTCCATTACATGACAAACCTGCAGAGAAATACATCGTGTAGACCATCGTGAAAGTAAAGTTGGATAACTTTCAAAAATGGCAGAATATTTTGGATGTTCCGGGTAAAACGAGTTAAGGGAATGGACAATTCGTTTAGCACGGAAGTTATTCAACCTTTTTCAGCTCCCGGCACACTGCTTGAAAACATTATAAATTACCGAGAAACCATAATATCACAATAATCATAATAATCACAGAATATATAACCCCTCATCTCCCTAAAAACCAATATGGATGCAAAAAACACACCGGTTCAATATATCTGG
>JAQGBW010003062.1:0-17424 GCA_034698625.1 Julus scanicus
GGAATACAATGTTTCAGGTTTGTCTTGAATGTTTGCATGTTTTATGTTCAATGTTCAATGCAGTGGATACTTGGCTTAAGCCTGGCCGAACCCTACCTATCCTTCTAAGGGCATGTCCACACATGTAAATTCAAGTTAAGGAATGCACTCCGTAATATGGCAGTATCGCAGCATCCTGTCAGTTGTTGGTCTTTAGACAGACTTGGGCATGAAGGACAATTGTGCCATCCAGACCGGGGTACCGATCGAACTTGTTACGAAGCGTTCGGCTTGTAAGTTGTTACATGTGTGGGTGTGGACTTTCCCAATTGTTTTATTTTGCACCGATATTGTATCAGATAATGCTATGAAACATTTACTGTCCCAAAGTCTACATTAATATTTTGGTCTCGCCAACACTGGTTACTAAAACATTTTTTAAATTAATTTTTAACAAATGTGAATAGGGATCGTATCAATGATTTTGGTTGAATTTTGCTTTGTGGATTTTTGATCCCATGATGTCTTCTCGTATAAATACTGACTTGTGTGCTATTATTCGTTGGACCTTGCGCAGATGTACACAAGATTGCGTTTTGTTGTTCGTGCAAGTTTCAACCATGGATTGGTCCACTTTCATTGGCATTTGCTAATCATTTGGCTATTAATTACTGGCTCCAGGTTGCCATCAGTTGAATTGTGTGATTCTCTCTGGCGTTGTTGATGACTGCCTTTGGAATGGGCTGCAGTGTAAGACACCTTTTTTAAACTGGTTTTGATTACTCTATTTTCAGAAATGGCCGAAGCCATGAAGCAAGTGGCCAGCATGGACGTGGAGCTGACCGTGGAGGAGCGCAATCTATTGTCTGTAGCTTACAAAAACGTGATCGGAGCTCGGCGGGCCTCTTGGCGTATAATCAGCAATATCGAACAGAAGGAGGGCAGCAAGGGAGGCGAAGACAAATTGGAAATGATCCGACAATATAGGCTACAAGTACGAGGCTAGGCCCTACTTAAGGCTGGCGGTCTTTTTTTTTTGACCGCCTTTGCTTTTGTAACTTGAGAGATTTTGTATTGAGCGGAGAAATTTCTGCATTTCGCAGGTTGAAGGTGAGCTTAGAGATATTTGTCAAGATATCTTGGATGTTTTAGACAAACATCTCATCCCGGCAGCTTCAACTGGCGAATCTAAAGTCTTCTATTATAAGATGTAAGATTTTTTTTTTTTTTTGGTTTCTCAATGCGGCCGGCCGTATTTCTGGAAATGCGTTTTCTCGAAGTTGAGATTGCAAATTATTGCATCAATCTGCTTTAAGCGGCTCCTGTTATCCTTGCTAAATCTTCAGGTTTTCCCCATCCCTGGAATAGTCTAGGAAGTTGGATAGACCTGGAATAGTTGGGAAAGTTGGATAGACCTGTAATAGTCGGGGAAGTTGGATAGACCTGGAATAATCGGGGAAGTTGGGAAGATCTGCAATAGTTAAGGACCTTTGATAGATCTGGAATATTTGGGGATGTTGATTACACCTAAAATAATTAAGAAAGTTGGACATACCAGGTAAAGTCATTTATTTAAAGAAGCGGCATAGTGTAAGTTTCGGATGGTACGGGAAAACTGAAAAACTTGAATAGTCGGGCAAGTTGAAAATTGAATTTCTTGGGGAACCCTGATCCGGCAATTGGTGTTGTTTTATTAACGGCAAGTTGTTTGCTTGCCTAGACTCGAGGTTCTCAGCAATCTGGGAAACCAACCTCAAGCCTGTCTACTCTGGCGTCTCGTCGGGTTCCGCATTGTAAATTTCGAGAATATGCCCAATGTAAATCAGTTTGCATATTACTCCAACATGTGCGGGATCTGCCACGGGTGCCACACTAGACAGACGGCACGGGAGAAACGGAGCAAAAGTTAGTTTAATGACGAATAAACCGCATTTCCAGAATGCATATTTGCGCCGCGACTTGTTTTGTGGCATTTGTGCAGCATACTGCACCTTGGGGATTTTTGGGTGGTGGTTATTTTTTTTTTGGACATGGGAAATAAAAGAAAAAAAGCCTGACTAATGCGAGAGATGCTCTTTGAAATTGCGTAGGAAGGGCGACTATCACAGATACTTGGCCGAATTTGCGACGGGTAATGATAGAAAGGAGGCTGCGGAGAACAGTTTAGTGGCATACAAGGCGGCCAGTGATATTGCCATGACGGAGCTGCCGCCAACGCATCCCATTCGCCTGGGTCTAGCTCTCAATTTCTCAGTATTTTATTATGAGATTTTGAACTCCCCCGACCGAGCGTGTCGCCTCGCCAAGGCAGCCTTCGACGACGCCATCGCCGAACTGGACACGTTAAGTGAGGAGAGCTACAAGGACTCCACGCTCATCATGCAGCTGCTGCGGGACAATCTCGCCCTGTGGACGTCGGACATGGAAGGCGACGGTATGTGTGGCTTGGTCTGGCAGCACGGATTGGCAGCGCCGTTTTCCTCGCTAAACGCCATTCCTTGCTTCCATATCTTGTTTTCCGTTTAAGTCTAGAAGCAACAGTTTCATAATTTTGCAAGGACGCGGTCATGGCCAATACCATGACGTAGTCGTACATGCTGCTCCATTGTTTATTGCAAATTGCCTGATCTTACTGCCATAAGTTAAATTTTTCTGCTAGCAAGTTAACCTTTAGTTTTTGACAAATTACGGAGTTGCTGATCGAACCCTTCTGACGTTGATCATATTTGATAACTACCATTATACGTGGATACTTTGGTATGGTTTTTGGGTTTTGCGGAATTCAGAGAAACCGTTCAATATTCACGATCTGAAACTGATCAGTTGGGCCTGATGCCTGTGGTCCTCGACAGGCCCCCAAATTTACACCAAGATATCAACGTGCTGTTAGAAAGGTCCAACAAAGCACCCTCCATTTCAGATACGTGCTTTTCCACCCTTCCCTTAATAAAAAATAGAACTGCAAATTTCAACAAAATACCGACGAGATTAGCCGAGACCCATTGTGTTGTAACTCAATTGCGCAATGGTAGATTAAACCTTCCTCTTTTCAAATATGACCAAATCTTTAGTCTTCGATTAGCAGAGGCAGGGATATTCCCATCAATTTTTGTCCCTAAGATGCCCTTTAGGGCAAAGGCGCTTTTCAAGGCTTATGCATAGTGACAAAATTGTACAAGGCCATACATGTTGTATGTGACGTGTATGGCGTTGAATGTCCACTTATGGAGTAAATTCTCTCACAATATGAAATTTACCATAATAAGTTTTCCAGCTACTTTAAACCGTCCCCCGTTAAAAAATTTAAGAAAAAAGAAAAACACTAAGGTCCCTACTTTGTGAGTTAAGTTAAAAGAAAATTCAGAACAAAGTAAATTGCAGAAACTAATTTGGGCCAGCCTCTAAGTTAGCCCGCTTATGTCTGTCTGGCTTATGACTAGTGTGGCCTCTTGTTTTACAGAAATATGTTTTTAATGACATAAATAATAGGCAGGGCATGTAGGATTCACTAGGCTGACCTGTTTTGGCAACTGTTGAACAGCAGTTGCTGTTATGTCTCTCAAGATGAGAATTTGACAACGTTAACGAAAACGCAAAAACAAGCGTCACAATAAAATTGGCCTTAATTCCGAAAATAAGGTTATCAGTGTTTTTGCAAGGCTCCACAATGTGGCAGTTGAGTTTTTGTGGAAATAGCTCAAGCAGCACCATGGAAACCCACTAAAGTCATTTAAAAGTTGCAAAATTATGACTGTCCCAAAGTATCCACATTATATGGCACACGATATCCTGTTACCTTATGTATTGAACAGCACTCATATCTTAGCTATTTTATGTAAATGTATTCAAGTGTAGAAAACAATTTTGCATTTAAAAAACATGTCAGATCAGAGCCGCGAGTTTAAAAACTGCAAAATCATCCGTTGGTGTCTTGTTTGCCGAACGTCTAATTTGGGTTTCTTTTCAGGTGAGGCCGAACAAAAAGAAACTGTGCAGGACGTCGAAGAGCAGGATGTGTCATAAGTATAGCTCCCCCTTCACCCACTCCACCTTTACCACCACAAACCACCAACTACATTTCCAAACCAGCTGTGCGTGTAGGATTCCATCAGCATTTGTGGATATATTATTATAAGTGTATGTATACTATCCGATCTGAACCCGACTCACACGACAAGGGGGTTGATTTTTTGCGGCGTGTGAGCCTAACCTACCAATACTTGTATGCATATGCAAGTACTTTCTACTTGCATATGCATATGATTCACAACATCGTTATTCTATTAATGCATGCGTAGAGCGAAGCAGCATCAGTCTTTAGTTCTCAAAAAAGCTTTTTTTTTGCCCGTGCATGGGCTTGTTTTCTCTTCTCACCGCTGCCGTCGTCGAACTGTGGGCCGGGATTTCGCTTTGGTACGAGCCGGTTTCTTCCATTTACGGCTCGGCCAGGCGCGGCGGAATTGCACGGGTCGGCTCCAAGATTTGTCTCGATGCCGGATCGCGGATACTGATCTCAGTTCGTAGCCTTTAGCTCCCCCTAGCAGCAATTCTCCCCCTCAGCATAATGTCTTCGGATTGCATCGATCCCCTGCGAGTCTCCTCCGCTTCTTTCCCCCCTTCTTACTGTATATTTCGGGAGCGGGACAAACATCTCGTTTTCCATTAGAGCGGAGGTGGCTCGTGCCGGTTCGACTTCGGCGTAAAAAAAAACTATGGTTTTTGGCAAATTTTTTGGGGACTCTTCTAGTGCTTGCACGTTTTCCTCCCTCTCGTCGGGTATCCATACACTTGCCATTCTTTCCGCACGTAATTCATCCGACGATTGTCATCTCACGTAACTAGGAGACAGGGTCACCACAGCAGGTCAGAGGAAACGATTGGGTCACGAAATTGCGTGCTGTAGAGCCTTTGAGATTGATGCTGCAAACTGGTGCATTTCGGCGAAAGGGACACAAACGAAATTCGTTTTTAGAACAATGAGGGGAAAAACCTATCTCTGATCATCTTGTCGTTGAATTCAAATTGCTTCTTCCCGGGAAAATATTTTAGAAAGATTCTCTCCGAAGTTCCGGAACTATCAATTCCGTAAAACCCCCTCCTTGCCGCAATGTGCCAGGGCAAAACATCTGCTCAACCTCGGTGGCGAAACAAAGAATGCGCATCACGGGAAAGCGAGCACCCGACAGTAGTTGTTCTTTTGTGATGGACCGTGCATAGCTGTCAGCCTTTTTAATAGCGAATTATCGGCGAGGGCCTGCCTGCAGGCGGCGAAATTCCGCCGAATTCTTGCACCGCATACTATACTCCCTCTCGGTGCAACCGAGAGAACTATGATCTTGCCATCGAACGGAGAGCGGTGTTGACATCACAGTTAGTTTCCTTCCCACCCAGCTAGTACTTTCTAAACATGCTTTTTCCCAAAGAGCATCGTGTGTCGTCTCAAGCTTAAGACCCTTTATAGTTACCCACGCGTCTGCAACTTTGGTTAATACTTACGTCGTTAACGAGGACGTGGAGCGTGCCCTAATCTTTTGGCACTCGTGCCTAGCGACTTGTCAGTCTCAGAACTCTGCATCAGGCTGTCTGTCTTAAGTCACTTCAACTAGAATCCTTCTGTCGATTAAGAAAAAATGTATGCGAGTAACCAATTAATAGCCAAGTTAAAAAATAAAGTATGCTAATTCAGAAGTGCATTACTGTGTTTGTGGCATGCATAATTTGATCTTTGGTAGATTGGCACAGGTTTCAGGTTATAATCATTCTACGAGACTGAGACGTCAAGCTTGCCCTGCACGAGAGAAGATAAACTTAACTATTACTATTGCTAGAGCTCATCGTCAGGGTGCCTACCGACAAGCTGGTTGAATTTAAAGACATTTGATTAGCAAAACTTAACTTTCCCCCGCTTACTGCGGTTTCCGAAGACGGTGTTGTAAATTTTACGTGACGTTATTTAACGGATGCATCGGGAAATCCAGTTTGCTTTAGGCTCCCCGGCGAATGTTGAAATTGGCGCCATTTTCTTCGATCTGTAGCAAGCACCACCATTTTATCCGCCCCCCGAATCCAGAAAGGGAAATCCCTGCTATACTTTAACGTCATAATTATTATTGAACGCTGTCACGTCTTTGTAAATTTGTTGCCAATTTTATGTACGGACTTTTTTAACTGATCGTTTTATTCCTCCAACCCAGCTTTCCGAAGCCCCTTCTTTCTCCTTTCTCACCCCCTTTTTCTCTGTGGCTCAGTCGCAAAGCCGTAGCGTAAAGTCTTGATTGAACAATTTTTCCCGTGCCGTTTCTGTCACTTAGCGTGGGTGTTGCCCCAACCGCTGCTTGCGCCACCTCCTAGCCAGCATGCCCCTTTAATCAATCCTGCCTGCTGCCCAAGACTACTCTCGCTTCTCATTTAATAATAACAGCAGGCATGGCACAAGAGCTGTAGCATTCGTTTTACACTGGCAATAATTATAGCCCGTTGTCTGTCCACCAATTTGTAGTCAGTGTACATGGTAGTTTGTAGCCACTCGAGCTTGGCAGCGTGGCACGGGCGGAGAGCCGTTCACCGAACTTTCACTGAATTTCATTCCATCGGCAGGGTTTTTCCATTCGGTCGCTCTTTTGTCCATTGCGAGGTGGACGTTCTCGAGTCCCAAGCCCGGAAAATGCTTCTGATTCGAGTTTTGTCGTTCGAGCTTCCTCCCCGTGCTTTCGCCAAACACTTTCTTTTATTGCTAGGATCCGATCCTTCGTTATGCCGTAGTGGATGTAACCAATCGTCAACCCCTGGTGTGCCCCCTTTTCTGCTGCCGTGTCGAGCCAACCCAGTGATGTCGAATTGGATGGTTGCGTGAAATTTCCTCTGTCCATTCAACGAGATCAGAATTCTTGTGCAAGAATAATACCGACTAAAGTGCTAAATGGAGCTAGGCGGTTATAACCAAAAGGTCTTATCCCCGAAGCTACGATGAAATGAAACCGTAGTTCAGATCCGGTTTTGAAAGAAATTCTTAATGCGTGATGTGAAATATCCAGGCCGCATTTTGTTTTCTACTTAAAAAATACAAATTTTTAGGGTGCGTTTCGAATCACTGTATGCATTTGCATAAAATTGCTTTCCGTTTTAATGAAATGTTTCTCTTTGTGGACTTGTGGCGTCGTTGGTAGCACTGGAAATTGATCGGAACTGCGAATTCAATTCGTTGCGAGATTTGATGACGTTTTTGGACTGCTTTCAAATCAAACGGTACCATCGGGCTCAACATCACGCGGGTACGCTTTGCGACACAAAACGGGGAGACTCGGATGTGCCACACGGACCGAATTTGTTACCAATCCCCCAACCTCTTTTTTTTCTCAAAAAATTGCAACATTCCGCAGTGAATGAAATCCCAAAGAGTGCGCGACAGCGTGTGAAAGGAAAGCTCCTCTACTTGATGATTCGCAATATTATTGTTTTTGGGGGGATACGTTTTTTAATACTCTTTTTAATGTTTGCATTTTCTTCTCCCCCATATCGAATCCCACCAAAATTTGTACGGCGTAGCGATGCACCGTAGGTCTCTGCACAAAGTTTGATCTTGTATTATTACTCGACATTTCTTAATGACTGTTTGTCTCGTTTCTATTTATGTCCAATTTTTTTGTCATAATAAGACTCCGCTCTCCCATTTTTCCTCTCGCGTCGGATTCTTCCTTTTTTGTGATAATCGCGTGCACAACGACGTTGCTTCTGATGCGATTAACTGCTCTTCTTTATTCCTTTTGATTTCCTTTGTCTGGAGCCTAACTCTTTGTCACTGAACTAATTTCGTGTGCTCCCATCCTAGTCTTTTGCCCACCCGTTTCAACAAAAGCACTGGTTGCAGTAACCTGTCAGCGAGTGAATGAAGATTAGTAGTTTCTGTGACTAAATAGGCAGATAATTGTTGTCATTTTCAGTACGTGCGTATTGTGAAGCTTTGCCCACAGGTAATATTTCCCCCTCGAAATTCTGTAAACTTTGCCGTTTGAAACATTAAATTGTAACATTCGTGTATTTGTAGTCAAGTTTTTTTATTTGTTTCGGTACAAGAGGAAGTCGCTGGATTCGCGCAAAGTTCGATGAACGATTGCAAGTAACGCAGTAAATATTGCATGACGCATATGTAAGTAATTTAGCTACTAATTTCAGTTGACAACGGTGCGGATAATCAATTTTAACTTGATACCACAAAGTCGGCAAAGAAATCCATCTTTTTTAGAAGGTTGCTTCTATGTCAGTAGCGACTTGAACATTGTTGTTAAATTGAAAACTTGAGAAATCTGGACTTTCGAACTTAACTTAGTCCGTCATCTAGTCTTATCCAAAATGAATGATCATAGTTCTGGCTGGCTTTCTTCATGTGTGTATTTCGTTCGTAACAGATGGTTAACCTAACTTAAGCTTTTTTTTAACAGCAATCTCCTTGGCAAGTTATGCCCAAAGCTTATCATACCATCTCAAAAAGTTAACTTTGCTGGTCTGAACAGTATTTTAGGTTTAGAGTAGGAGCGATATCCGTACTGATATGGACATGCAGGTGTGGTCACTGGGGGATGAGCTGTCATGTCTCTCCCCCTTGAGTGACTGCAGAAACTACATTAAGCCTAAAAGCTAAAAAAGGGTAAAGCACGTGGGTTGTCACAATACTGAATTTGTAACATCCCGTGAAGGTTCCAAGGAGAGAAACTAGCATTTTTTTTGGCTACAAGCTGGTAATCACTAGTCATTTTTAGCAAACTGACCACTTAGACGGTTACGAACTCAACTTCATCAATTCATCATAAATTTAATTTTTATGCAAACAGGATTGTTCATTGTGTATTATTAAATGGTTTTCAAAAATTGAAGCTTTTTGAAAAAGTTTGAATTTCCCGCTTATTTTGCGTCCATTGGAATCCTTTGTTAAGAGCGCCTTTATAATCTTCACAGCTTTATCCATTAAATAAGTTCTTGTTTTCGTACTGCGCATGCGCTAATGGCGGAACTAATATTGTGCGCAAGTGCAAGTGACTACCATGGTCTCTCTATATAGATGGACCATGTGACTACTACACGCTACCGGAAATTTAATTTATTTGATGGGTGAAGGAATTTACCGTTCAACAAGTTTCATTTTGGAGCTGCGCAACATGGAGGTCAGTCCGGAGGTTTCTTCAAATGAGGCCGGTGTTCAAGAAATGGAAAGAATTGAAATTGATTCCGATGAGGATAATGAAACTGAAATGAAAAAAGATGAAATGAGCGATAGTTCGTCGGAGGATAGCGAAAACGAAGAGGAGGTAGCTGTCAGAGCTGCCGAAATAGAACAAGCTGAAAAACTGGTAGCCAATTGAAAACTTGAAATTTCGGGAATTTCACATTTAATGTGCATGCTAAAAATCATTTTAAATTGAACTTGTTTTCCATGTTCAGGTCACAAGCAACGTGTACATGTACGATCCACACATTGCTCTTATAAAACTGCTGAAAATTGATGGAGATTTGGAAAAACTTCGTGCAGCGCGTGAAAGGATGAGTCAAACTTATCCCTTGACGGAAGGTAAACAAATCTTGTCTCTGTTGTATCGCAGCAACTGTCTTTGGCTATTTCACAAGAGGACAGTTATGTTTAAACTGTCGGGGATGGCGATGTGTGGTGTAACTTAGAGAATCATATTCTCCTTCCGAATCCTCATCGCCGTATTAGTAGAAGTTAGGTTTAGAACTTGGTAATCGCAGCGGTATCTACCATTATGTCAGACATTGCTACGGCAGGTGCCGTTGCAAACCTCTCACTTGAATATTTACTTAGAGTTTTCTGGGCTCGCTTCATAAGTCGTTCTGATCAGTCCAGACCGTATATATGGGGATCATGGGGATAGATCACCCCCGAAATCTAATAAAGTTTACAAATTTCAACCCGAAAACGCAATTTTTTCTATGATAAAAGCGAGGACTAAAATCTTACTTTTACATAACCAAATCAAATGATATTGAAATTTTATCAAGGTTTTTGTCTGGACACCGACAAAAGACTGTTTTTACCAGTCTTGATTAACTAAGGTTCTGTTTAAATTGCAGAGTTGTGGTTAGATTGGATTCAAGATGAGATTAAGGTCGCTTTCACCGAGGAGGAAAAAGAAAGCATTTGCAACTTATTTGAGCGTGCCGTCAAAGATTATATGTGTGAGTAAACCTGCCAGATTTTCGTAGGATCAATGTCTTTTGAATACCGTATGCTCAAATAAATCATCATTCGCTATTCCAGCTGTGAATTTATGGCTGGAGTATGGGCAGTTTTCAATAGGATTAATGGGCACGGAAAATGGGATTGATAGGTGTCGCAGCATATTCGAAAGAGCTGTAACAGCGGCTGGATTGCACGTCGCTAAAGGAAGCATCCTTTGGGAAGCGTACCGAGAATTTGAACTTGTCATCCTCAGCATGCTTCAGGTAGTTAAATTGCAGCGTGTTGGTTGTGTTTTTATTTTTTTAAGTGGCACATTTTAAAGCAAGGGCTATTGCAATCTGCTGGAAATTTGGTCCACAAACATGGGATGTTGACGATATCCCTAAACTTTTAAAATATCAAATGCGAATCAAACATCATCCCAAGATCATATCAAAGGTAATATCGCCGAAAAAGAAAGTTACAAAACGGTACACATGGATCGACTACAAGTTCAGTGCCTAGATCCTGCATCGATGCTACTTAAAATAGCAGGTTACACAGTGACAATTAACACTAGTAATGTGACACAGTAAAGGCGGCGATGTTGTCAAGAACCGTTCAGACGGTGGTGTCAAGAACCGTTCAGACAGTGCCAATAGCGCGACGTTTTATGTTCTCATGTCAGTGTCCCGATATTGATGACATAGTGTGAACTAGGCTTTATGGGATGTGGTGTCACTGTACTAAAGATGTGTGGATGTCGATTAGTGATCTCTTTTGGGCATATTAAAAAAATGTCTAACTTGTTTACGTTTTTCATTTTAGTAGAAAAGGCCCTTACTTTAAAATCGTGCCTCTTGCCACTATGCCTTTTTTGTCGAGATTAATTTGCCATTTTTGAATTTGTATAGCGGGAGTCCGATGATGTGCTCGAACAACAGCAGCTTGATGAAATTAGTCAGCAAACTGGAAGAATAATAAACATTTTCAAAAGACAGCTTAGCATCCCCTTACTTGGTTAGCTTTCATTGATCCGCAAAGATTTTTGTAGTTCTACAAATCTCGTTTGGAAACTACGTCTAACACAAATATTTGTATACTTAGACATGGAAAAAACGTATGAGGAATTGAAAGATTTCACTTCCGACGACATCGATCCGAACATTGCTGGGGGATTTCAAAAAGCATCTGCAAAGTTAGCCAAAATTCTGGTTTTCGAAAAGAACTTGGTAAAAGCGACTGTCCGCTCGAGGACCCTACTATCGTTTGTAAATTATTCAATTAAGCAATGTTAAAACACGTTCCAGGAAGCATCGGATCCGCCCCATCTCCAGCATTATCAGGAATACATCGAATATGAGAAAAAGGGTGGTGAGCCTGCGAGGATCCAGTGCCTCTTCGAGAGGGCTTTGGTGGAAAACTGCCTAGTTCCAGACGTTTGGGTGCAATATGTCCGGTATCTGGTATGTAGACACGAGCGAGGTTTAAATTGATTTTACAAGGAAGCTACAATTATGAAACTTGACAGAATCTGTTTGTTGCACAGGACACTCAGTTAAAAATTGAGACTGTCGTCCTTCCTACATATGAACGAGCTCTGAGGAATTGTCCGTGGTCTGCGGCATTGTGGCACGGATACTTGAAGGCGTTGGAGAGATTCGAACAACCCCGGGATAAAATAAAAGGTATGCATTCGAAGGAATGGAAATGTTTAAGAAAATTTATTCACGTTAGCTGTTAAGATTTCTTCTGCAATGAATTTAATGTGGTTAACAATGTTTGGTGTTTGTAACAATCTTTGTGTGCAATGATTTTAATTTAGATATAAATGTTTGTTGTACTCGACAATCTATACAATTTTTCATCCTTAGAAACGACAGAAAAGGCGCTAGGAGCGGGATTCAGCACGGCTGACGAATTCCGAGAGCTATGGCTGGCTTATTTGGATTATTTGCGAAGACAGATTAACTGGAAGGAAGGTTGACAAAATATAATATTATGAGTTTTTACCGTAGATCGTTGAAAAGGATTAATACAACTAGTGTCAACTGCTGTGCATTCTTTTACAGAACATGAAGATTTGCTGGAAATACTTCGGGCGACTTTTGTAA
This sequence comes from Julus scanicus, assembly GCA_034698625.1. Classification (NCBI taxonomy): domain Eukaryota; kingdom Metazoa; phylum Arthropoda; class Diplopoda; order Julida; family Julidae; genus Julus; species Julus scanicus. Next base: position 12,265 of record JAQGBW010003062.1, read on the forward strand.
GAGCGGACACTCATCTCACAGAATGTAAGTTATTTTTTCATCTTTAATCATTGGACACATATTTCTGCCGCTGTTTTAAGCAATCTATTTGCTCACGTAGACTTTGGCTACAGCGGCGATCCCGATTGCGCAATAATGCAGTATCAAGCTCGAATCGAGGTATGCCTTTAACGGTGATCGGACTTTTCAACACAGGACATTTCCATACATTGAAATTTTAGGTAGTCTCACGAAGGCGCAAGGGCAATAAAAGAGTATATTTCGATAAAAGGCCCATTCTCCTGGTCGAGGGCTGTGGGAGTTTTTTTGGATGGGATAAATTCCCTAAGGGGCATCTTCAATTCAACTCAGTACCCTACAGTCAGCAAATAAATGCCATAAATGCATTTCGGGAGAATGCTCCTACGTCAGCAGCGACTTGCACATCATCGTTAAATTGAACGTCTCTTTTGAAGGAGAATTTGAACGTAAAAAGTGCGAGAGTTCTTCATCTTTACAATATAACTTCGAATAAACTTTGTTTACACTTTATGGCATTACATACGATAAAACTGTTTATAGTATAATGAGGCTCTCCGTACAAAGGTCCTGTGTCGAATCGAATATTCGTAGAACCGCCTTTAACTGACAAAAGTTTCCAGTTAGTGGTATTATCATATGAAAAATTTTAACGAATATTTTCCTTGTAGGCGAAATACTGCAAGAACGTGGAAAAATCACGGGAAATCTGGAATGAGATCATGAAGATGGGGCATGCCAAACATGCTCACATGTGGATGGAGTTCATTAATCTAGAGCGGTTAGTCATCTTTTCAGCAGCATGCCTGGCTATTCTGTACCTTCCTCACCAGAATGCGAGTAGGGCCTTGTATTTTATTTGTTGTATTGCATGGTGCCCAGTAGCCTGGAAAATCGGAAATTTTGTGTGAAATGTGCTGGAATTTTATGTTCACATTAGGAAATATTCTATATAAAAAAGCAAAATCCACGATTTTTTACTAATTCTTTAGAAAAATGTCTGCTTCATTTGACAAATATTGTGGCGATTAGTCATATGAAGGGTCCTTCAAAATGTCAAAAATGAACCTTGAGATCTTTCAAATTTGCATGCATTTTTTCTGTCAAATTTACTGGTCACCCTGTGAAAGTTGTTTTGGGAAGTGTAGTTCTGCAGAGCTGCCATGTTGAGGAACATCCGGTCACCATTTCTAGATTATCCCGCACTAGTTTTATCAGTAATCCTTAGTCAATATTTTTTTTTCAGTCTTTACGGCAACGATAAACATTTGAGAAAACTGTTTGTGAGGGCATTGCAGTCGACTTCCGATTGGCCAGAATCAATCGGCATAACATGGCTCAACTTCGAAAGAGACGAGGGTAGGACATATTTCTGATCACCTTGCTATTATAACCTAAGCCGTTCATGTTGAAGATGAGGGTCGGCCCGAATAATCTCAATCTTGGTTCTGACCGATACTCGATTTAACTCTCTAGGAAATCTGGAGCAGTGGGATGCGGCTGTCGCCAAATATGAAGCCCGCATGAAAATAATACAAGAGAAAAGAGCTAAGGTCAGCAGGTATTTTTCAGTTTACTAATCTTCCGTCTGGAAATTGTGCTTAATTGTGGGAAATTAAAGGAAGCCGAATCCAGTCAGCAAAGTGCTGGTCAGGATAAGCAGCAGAAGTCGAAAGCAGATGCCAAAGGAATCAAGAAACTTGAGAAAACGACAGAAAGTACCAAAGTCCGTGCAAAGCGAAAAGTGAGTCCTTATCCGCATCTCAGAATCGAACAGTATGCAGAATCTGAATGTGTTTCCGTGTTGTATTTAGTTCGATGAGACTGCGGGAGGAAACGAGGACAGGTTTCCCTTCCCGAAAACAAGGGACCAAGATGGTTTCGTAGTTCCGAGCGCAAGGCCAAGCCCTTCAAAAGCCGTGGAGGGAGGGAATGCTTCCAAGAAGCCTAAGAGTATGTGCGGGTCGAGTACTTTTCCAGTCCCAATCGTAAAACAATTTTCGTAACCTTTGTTTTCACTGTTTAGTCGAAGAAAAAGGTTTTGCAGCCAAACCTACGGACAGATCGAAAGATGAACGTACAATTTTTCTTAGCAATCTGCCCTACGAAGTAGACGAAGATAAAATCAAGGCGCTATTTTCAAAGGTGAACGCCGGAATCCGATTACGTACATACAAAGAAGGATGACCGGATTTCGACGTGAGACTATTCAATGCATTTAAATTTTACAGAGCCTCGTGAAGGCTTAAGGGCACCCAAAACCTTATTTAGCTTGTTTACCTTATTAAACCTTGTTTAGTGTGCCGTAAGTTGAAAAAGATCTAAAAATACTGCTTCACGGCATAACACGCAATAAAACTTTGTGTTTATAGTATCGCGAGGCTCCGTATTAATTATGTGTCTTGAAAAGTCCAGAAGCACAAAAAAGCTAGTCTCTAAACTGTCATCCGTTTTTTTTTTAGGTGGGAGAAATAACGGACGTACGGTTAATCAAGGATTTCCGCGGCAAATCAAAGGGCTACGGCTACGTGGAATTTGCAACATTTGTAAGGCTAGATTTGAACTCGTCACAGTTTTTAGTTCCGTACAACTCGGGTTTCAACTTGACTTTTCTTTTTGAAAGGATTTGGCTATAGAGGCGCTGAAAAAGGACAGAGAACCTCTCGACGGGCGGCCCGTTTTCGTGTCCAAGTGTGAAGAGAAAACCAGGGGCACGGCGAAAACCACTTTTAAAGTTAGTACTTGAAATTACTGTGCCCGTATCTAGTTATCTTAATGAGTACTTGACGAGAATCGTGCACATTCAGTACAACACTGGTCTAGAGAAGAACAAGCTGTTCATCAAGGGACTGCCGTTCACAATGAGCCAAGAGGACATCTCCAAAATGTTCAAGGAGTTTGGGGATCTGAAGGATGTGAGGCTGGTCACTTATCGGAATGGACATTCCAAGGGAATTGCTTTTGTCGAATATAAAGACGAGGTAGGGTATTAATTTCCCCCTCTTTGTTCTTCTAAAATTTTATGCGGGGTAAACTTATTAAACGGAAAAGTTTAGTAAAAGTAGTAAGTTTGTAACCGGTACATTAAATATATACGGATATACTAAGACCTCAGGGCGATTCCCACTAATATAACCCTTCTCTACCGGACATTCAACCTCTGGGAGCCGATTGCTAAAACACCACTGGATCGCCCAATTTCTCAACGCCTATTTTTTTCATTGCTTGACCGGACACAAAAAAACCGACACAAAAGGAATGCGCATTGGAATCCTTGAAATAGGCTTGAATTGTGATGAGCAAATTTATTGGACACCCTGTCAAAGGAATAACGGGGTGTCCAGCAGCCTTGGAAGTTGGGAATTATGCTTTTAATTTCCTATACATATCAGGAATATTCTGTTAATGGAAATAAATCCTGTAAAAATGCAAAGAACCAAGTTAAAAAAAAAATTCTTTAGAATATTGGACTTTGGAATAATATTGTGGCAATTATTCGTTAGAAGTGTCCTTGAAAATTTACCAGATGAGCCTTTAAATCCTAGAAATATATGCTGGAATTTTGTCTTATCCTGCAAGTTTACTGAACACCCCAAATAATGTCGAAAAATGTCTCAACTTGTGTATAACAATTTCTCAATTAGTTGTAATGATAAAAGAAAAATTCATTGCACTACTCATACTTTTACTCAGCTTACCCACTTAACATTTAAAGTTCTGAACCTCAGGTTCATTGGCAAATTTCTCCATAAATGTATGCGTCTCATGTTACTTGTCGTTTTTGGATTTAAAATTATAAAAATAATCAGAGAACCTTATCAAGATTTAATGAACTATTTTCTTTAAAATCGTGATGTATTTAATGGAAAATGGTGAGTACGACCACGAAATTAACGTTAATTTCCATCTGTATTTCCCAGGCCGCAACATCTACTGCACTCCTCAAGACTGACGGAATAAGCATTGGAGAACACGTCATATCGGTTGCCATCAGCAATCCTCCTCAGCGCAAGGAGAGAGGACAAGCGCATGACGAGTTGAGCTTCTTGCTCAACCCTAAATTGGGCGGTGGGAACCGAGACGTCGGAGGGTGAGTTTGAAATTTCAAAATGCTCATCCGTAACCGACACGTCTTTGAAAATGTTTTCTGTATTTACGTAGACGAGGGCGAGGTCGAACACAGCTTTCTTTAATGCCAAGGTCCTTGAGGTTGACGCCGGCAACGGAATCTAAAGGAGCCCCTGAAGGTCTGGGTAGCGGGGAAAGCCAAAATGGAAATGGCGGAGCCGGTGACGCAAAACCGTTGAGCAACAGTGATTTTAGGAGCATGCTGCTGAAACAGTAAAGGTGTGCCGAGACCATATTTTCTTATTATAAGTTCGATCATCATACGTGTGAAGTCTCTTTCGCATTAAAGATTTTTTTCGTTTTTTTATTACCAAAACACTGTGGTTAAGAGATTCCGTTCCTAACGCAAGACCTTATTTTTTAATAACTCAAGAAACACACCAATTTTTTGCAACCAAACTTATAGTAATATAACTTCAAACTTTTTCTGAAAAAAATTACCATGAAACTTTGAGCATAAAAGAAATTATAATGAAAAATAGCAAGATGAATGGGGAAAACATTTTTTTTCAACACCAACCATCACTTGATTTGTAAACAAAACAATACCGCGTAATTTCGTGTAACTTCAGATTCCATTTTGGCCTAAAAATCCAATTTTGCTTGGGTAAAAATTTAATGTTTCATAGGTGAAAATAGCTTTTTAATGGGTGAAAATATAATTTTTCTTTACAAAAAAAAAAATTCAACTTTACTGCAATCAAAATCCAAGTTTCCTGGGGTGAAAATTTAATTTTTCTTGGGTGAAAATACGCTTTTTCTAAGGTAAAACTTCAGTTTTGCTAGATAAATAGTTTTGCTAGGGTAAAAATGCAATTGTTCTCCATTAGAAATACCATTTTTCTACATAAAAAAATCCTTTTTTCTAACGGCGCATGTGCCATGCATGAGCGCCTCTAGTGGCCACATTTCCTGGGGGGACAGCCCAGCGTCGTCGTGGAACAACATTATGGTAGGGGGACGGGAGGCTGGTAAAAGATACTGGCAATTTGTTAAAGGTAGACGATTGGTTCC
>JAQGBW010003063.1:0-17411 GCA_034698625.1 Julus scanicus
GTTCGCAGCCATTCTTCCCGGGAGATAATCCACCTACAAACCGATCACTTACCGGGAGGTGTCCCAAAACGCGCCCACTGATCATTGACCGCATTTTTAAAAGTTTTTAAATTGTTCAAACGAAGGAGAATCAAACCTCGCGTTTAATTGGTGGCATCGGCTATGATGTGGCGTTTAAGGCGTGCCATTGTGGCGATGTGGTGGGGCCAATGAGATAGACTATACTAAGTCTATCTCATTGGGTGGGGCGTTTGGCTGGTTGTAGGCATACCGGCAAGAACACGTTTTCGGCACCATGGAGGTTGATCGGTTGTTCCGCGAAACTGACTTTACTAGAAAATTGTAAGTGTATTAAATTTGTGTACATATTTTATTTATATTGTACTTCACATTATGATTGTGTTCATGTAATTCAAACTGTTTCAAACAGTCTTTGTCGAAATAAAGAGAAAATGACGCAATCGACGTTAACACGTGGCCAGTCGATCGAACATTGTTTTTCCATATTTCGCCGGCAATCTTTTTTAAACTTGTGTATTTTTGTTTTTTGTTTTAAGGAGTCACATCCACTTCGGCATTCACAATGAAGTCCAGATGGGATTATACGCCCAAGTGCGCGTTGCTTCACGAATTTTGTATACAGATACATCTTACACACCTGTGTCTCATGGAGTTATGGATAGACGAATGGTGTGGCATTTTTTAAACCTTCATTTAAAACTTCTTAGACATTGTCGAATTTTGGTTCAAAATCTGGAGTGGGAGATGCACACAAATTTCTACTTTAATATTTAGTACTAATACACGTTCCAGCAGATAATTTACTATACACTTTATTAAAATATTGCAAACTGCAGTTTAGTAGTTTTTCAGTTATTCTGAGGTTAAATGAAACGAATAACTGAATGGTTGCAGCACCTCCATTATGTGTGCATGAAAGGTTTCTTTAAATATATTTTAATGAAAATAAATAAATAAAATGTATGGTACTGGTGGGTTTTGATCCTGCAACTCACAACCTGACAGTCCAACACTCTAACACTCGAACCTGCATAGCAAGCCGACCTAGATCAGGTCACTGTGAGGTTGTATAGAAACTTGAAAGGGCTTAGGGCATTTTAGACTGCGATGATTCATTTTGACCTCATTGCACAAGTTTTACGGCACTTTATTCAAATAACCTGCAATTTTTTTTGCTGTAGCTTATTAAAATAAAGTGCAGTTTAAGATGGCAGTTTTAAATTCTGCCAATTAATATCAATATATTCAAATACACTGCAATGAAACTGCAGTTTATTTGAATAAAATGTAGTACATTTTTTGCTGGGATATTTTTGTAATTGTAATCCTGTGCATCTCGGTATCGTAAATATCTTTTAAACATTACAACATTCAGATTATGACACTGACTTCAACAGATTTTTCAAATGTGCATATTACGTAAAGGCGCTTTTCCACGCGAGATTACTCTAGAGAGTTTACTCGTCATGCATTTCTAATTCCAAGCTTAGCTAAAAACTTTAAAAAGCCCTAAGCATAAGCATCTCGGCAACTGCTCTCAAAATTCGAATATGGTTTATATTTTGGAGCTGCTATCGGTAACAGCTCTTGAACAGTAGCATGCACATTTTTGCGCGTGCTACATTGAGAACTGCTATAGATAGCATCTTTAGAGTTTCTCTCATGTGGAAACGCACCTTTATATTGTTTTCACAATTTTCGCTGTTAAACATTGTAAATGCATGATGGCGCAAGCAATTTTCTTTAAACTCTTTCTTCCTTTTAGATATATAATTTAACATTTATTTTCCACAGGGCACAAGTTTAAAAACTACCACATGTGAAACTTGCTCTAAAGAACTAGTGGATTGCGTTGGTCATTTTGGATACATTGATCTAGCATTGCCGGTGTTTCACGTGGGCTACCTTCCTCACACTATCCGTGTTTTACAGACTATATGCAAGGTAAGTTTTCGCAAGGAAGTTCATTGTTTAATGCAAATTGATGTAAATGCAGCCAAATTTATCTCATAACGTGTCATAGATGTTAACTTAATTTTATCAAAATGAAATGTTGATATTGGAATTATTTATCAGGCTTGTGCTAGAGTACTGCTGACTGCCGAACAAAAGGAGCAGTATTTTCTGGATGTAACGAGAAGGTCAATGTCATACATAAAGAGGAAGGCTTTGCATAGACGGATTCATGAACTGTGCAAAAAACGCTCAGTTTGTCCACACTGCAGTGTTCTGAATGGTATGTTTGATTTGTTTTTTAAATTAATTTGTAAATGCATGCTTGTCTAGACTTAACTTTTGGGTTTGGAGCATAGAAGGAAATCATATTTGGGTCTCTTTGATTTAATAGGTACTATAAATTCATTTTCACTTAATTATTCTAAGGAAAACAAGAAAGTGGTGTGGATTTATAAAAATAACTGACTGGTTTTTTTAAATCTCCCTTAAAGTTGAAAAAATAAAGGGTTAATTATCATTTCATTTTTAGTTCAGATGACCACAATATAATTTTCTTAAAAATTCAAAGTATATTTAAGTACACTTTATAAGTTGTGTCGAATAGCACTTCTATGTAGCTCTAGTTGATTATTTTTTTATATTATCCCGACTGTATAATCAAATTAATATTTCTGTTTTTCTGTTTTTTTTTTTGTTTTTTTTTGAATATTTGAAAAGGTGTTGTGAAAAAGTGTGGGTTTATGAAAATCTCACATGAAAAGTTCAGGTTCTTGAAGGCAGTTGATAAACACAAGAAGGAAGAATTTTTACTGCAATTCCAAAATGCTCTGGATTTCAACAAAGACTTGGAACCGTATATTAAAAAAGCTGAGCAGGTAGAGATTCAAAATACGTGATTGGTGGATGCTTGAAATTTCGAGTAATATCTCGCATGCGGTAAAACCTGGTTAAGAAGTTTTTTTTAAGATACCAAAGAATTGGGGGCTTCTTAAGCAGGGACAGCTTTTTAAAGGAGGACTTAACCGGGTGGTTCCACTGCGTTTTGTATAAATTAAATTTTCAAACTTTTTTAACTAGGAAATTCTAAATCCACTAATGGTTTGGACATTGTTTTCGAAGATTCCAAATCAGGTGATTATATTTTTAATTTTTAGATTATTGAAATTGGATGTCAAGCATTATTTTCTATTTAATGTGTTTACTGAATTTTTCAGGATATTCCTTTTCTTTTGATGGATTCTGCAAGCGGTCATCCAAAGGACTTTATTTTTACAAGGGTTCCTGTTCCACCACTTTGCATTCGCCCAACAGTTGTATCCGATGCTGGTGGAAGAGATGGAACGTAAGATAGTTTTTATAACATACATTGGCGTTGCATTATCACAGCATGTAAACGTTTAGTAATTTAGCTGTAATATATCATAACTTTTTACCCAGAACGGAAGATGACTCGACTGTCACATTGATAGATGTTTTGAAGCTTAACGACATCCTAAACTGGGATTTACATGCTAAACGGGCCCCCATTGAAAAGTATTTTGTAAGTACATAAAGGATATTTGTGTGTTGGACATGTTGTTTTAATAAGCTTTCTCAATAAACCATATTTTGCATTTAAATTAAGGAATCGTGGGATTATCTTCAAGCGAAAATGGTACAATATGTGAATAGCGAGGTATCTGGTATACCACAAGAACTTAAGGTAATTGTTTAAGCTTCTGGTTCTGGTCACTCTTAAAATTGTTTAATTAATATTAATGGTAAACTTATAACCCGATTTTTCTTTGTTATTGTAGCCAAAGAAGTCTGTCAAAGGATTTGTGCAGCGATTGAAGGGTAAAAGTGGGCGATTTCGGTGTAACTTGTCAGGAAAACGTGTTGATTTTTCTGGTCGTACTGTGATATCACCGAATCCAAACCTTCATATAGATGAGGTGAATTTGATTTTTATTTAATCAGTTTAATAATTGTACGTTTTCTCATACTTCGCATGAGCCTTGCATGTACTTCGCTCTGATTGGCAGAGTGAAATGTAATTATTGGGTTCTTAAGACAATACCGGCGATGCAAAAAAATATCATAAATGATTTTTTTTTGGAAGCTAATGCGACCCTCTGCCGTTTTTACAAAATCATAATTGATCACCATCTATTAGATGGTGTTGCTTCCCCTCCATCTTGATGACCCAGTATTTGGAGTCTGGAACAATTTCTTGAGACGAGAATTGTTTGGATCACTTACTCGAACTGTTGTAGTAATCTGTTAATTTCTTGTTAGGTTGGAGTTCCAATGCATATTGCAAAAATACTCACCTATCCTGAAATGGTATGTTTTTCCTGCATTTTTACCATTTGTTGTACTTTCGATACAATTTTTGCCTCAGTTTCTTGAATTAACTCATCGCAGGTTACCAAAGCCAATAAAGCTCGATTGCAAAAGCTTGTGAATAATGGTTGCAATGTACATCCAGGAGCAAACTATGTCGTGCAAGGTAATGGCTTACGAAAGCTGCTAAAATTTGAAAGCAGAGCAAGGATAGCTCAAGATTTAAGGGTAGGCATTTTTGACATTTTAGGTTGATGAAACTCCCGATTAATTTTCTTAATTATTCAGTTTGGTTTAATTTTTGCTTTTAGTATGGTGATGTTGTAGAACGTCATTTAGAAGATGGTGACACTGTACTATTCAATCGCCAGCCATCACTGCACAGACTGAGCATCATGGCACATCAGGTTGTTATCGTGTTTGACACATCGCTTCTCGCTTTACACGTTATTAATTATCAGCTTGCTTTGATTTTAGGCAAAAGTTGTGCCACACCGGACTTTGAGCTTTAACGAATGTGTATGTACGCCATACAATGCCGATTTTGATGGAGATGAAATGAATATACATCTTCCACAGACAGAAGAAGCCAGAGCCGAAGCAATGATTCTTATGGGGGTAAGAGATAAATTTGAAAATCAGTGGCGGCTCGTCCATAGGCACTGCGGAACTGCAGCACCCCCAATCACTGGATATCATCGATAACATTTAATATAATGTCTTTTTTTTCTTTAATTCTTTCTATTTGAATTTATTCTTAATATATTCTTTAATTTATTTAATTAACTCTTTAGCAGTCCCACAATTATTAAAAAAAAAAATTTAAAAAATTGTATGCAACTGTGCGCTTCACAGTTCCAGGAACGCGGCGTTTCACTGTTGTGCGCATGCGCAGATAGGAAGCTGCACGCCAGGCTGCAAGCGAGAGCTGGCACTGTCGCTCCCGCAGTCGCAACTGGCGTGCTTCACAGCATTACTCCGCAGCGTTACTCGCAGCACCCCCAATTTTTTCTACGAGCCGCCACTGTTGAAAATGTAATGCGTGCAAGTTTTACATTTTGTACTTTGGAAACTTGATGATTTTTTGCTCGTTTCAGACCAAATCCAATCTAGTCACACCTCGAAATGGTGAATTACTCATTGCTGCAACACAAGACTTTTTAACTGGAGCATATTTGCTAACTCTCAAAGATACCTTTTTTGATAAGGCCATGGCGTGCAGATTAATCGGCACATTGATGGCGGATAGAGACATCAAAACTCAAATTACTCTACCACCACCAGCCATACGAAGGGTTAGTATTTCACTGTATTTGAGTCTATGTTTGAGGAAAGTTGTATTGAGTGTGTTAGAAAAAAGTTACGGTACACTTCCTGCAACTATTTTAAAGATTTTATTATGAATTATTTATGCTTTTTTTTATCCAAATATCCAAATAGCCACACATTTTCTGGACTGGCAAGCAAATTATAAGCATGATATTGAAGCCCAATAAATCCACTCCTATCAAGGTTAATCTTCGAACAAAAGGAAAGGACTACACTAATGGAGAGGATATGTGTGTCAATGATTCATGTGAGCGCTTGTTAATATTACTTTTTATTTATTTTTTTTTATGAATTTACACTCATTTTATCCTCGTTTTCTAAGAAAATGAGTGTTTTCTACATTACTTTTTATTGTTTTTTAAAAATGACTGCTAGTCTAATAGGAGTAGCCCATTTACTTACATTCCATTAATCTCCGGTTTAGACATTGTCATCTACAATAGCGAACTGCTTTGCGGAAAACTCGACAAAAACGTTCTTGGTTCCGGATCGAAGAATAACATCTTCTACATTTTGCTTTGCGACTGGGGTGAAAAGTACGCTGCAGAAGGCATGTGGCGACTTGCGAGAATTACTTCTTTTTTTCTGATGAACCGTGGGTTCAGTATTGGAATTGGAGATGTGACTCCTGGCTATGGATTATTGGAAGCAAAGAGGAAGCTTTTGGATGCTGGGTAAGCAATTGTGGCCACTTTCAACAAAAGGCATCTTGCATAAGCAAAAATATGATCCTAATTCAGCCTTTCCGGCTTGCGAACATGTTTCTGATACAGATTTTCCAAGTGTGACAGCTACATTAGGCAATTAAAGGAGGGCCTATTGCAGAGTCAACCAGGGTGTTCACCCGAAGAAACTTTGGAGGCTAAAATGCTGAAGGAGTTGTCTATTATCCGTGATCATGCTGGTACAGTCTGCAAAAAAGAGCTAGTGAGATCTAATAGCCCTCTTGTCATGTGTCTGTCAGGAAGTAAAGGTATGAAAATGTGTTTTCTCAAGTTATCGCTTCCAGCACAATCCAGATCGGTTCATCAAACATAATCCTAAAATGTTTGAAATGAAGCACATTTCGTTGTTTAATTTCAGGATCTAATATTAATATCTCCCAGATGATCGCTTGTGTGGGTCAACAATCTATTGGCGGAAATAGAGTTGAGGATGGGTTTGAAAGTCGGTCTCTTCCCCACTTTGAGCGCCACTGTAAGCATTTAATCAACAGTGTAAACAAAAATTTCAAGCCTTAGTAGATTTATTGTTTGTAACTAAAATTATGCAATCATTTTATAATTTAGCAAAGAGTCCAGGTGCTAAAGGATTTGTTAGCAACAGTTTCTATTCTGGCTTGACTGCTACGGAATTTTTCTTCCATACAATGGGTGGTCGAGAAGGTACTACAATACACAAATACTTATTTTTATGTATGCATGCAACATGGTTCTCATTTTAATAAATTTGTGAAAAATATTGCATGCAAATTGTGTCCCATGAGTGTTACGAGATCATTTACATAACATTTTTGCAGAAAACTAAATCCTGATTAATTGTAGGTTTGCTTGACACTGCTGTGAAGACTGCTGGAACTGGTTACATGCAGCGTCGTCTAGTCAAGGTATCTGAACTTTTGAAATTATTGTCAAATTTGAAATGAACGTTTTTGAAAAAGAAAAAATGTTTGAACATATTTACTGTAACATTAGGCACTTGAAGATCTTGTGTTTCATTATGACTGTTCTGTACGAAATGCCACTGGGGGTGTTATCCAGTTTACTTATGGTAATGATGGTCTTGACCCAGCATCAATGGAAGGCGCTGATAAACCATTTGAACATAAACGGGTTTTGGAACATGTTCGAGTAAGTTGATATGCAAACTTTAATTTAAGAATACTGTCAGATTTTTAAACATAAGCTTTAATTGCAGGCAAAATCTCCATTCAAAAAAGAAGAGCCTTTAAGTGGATCATTGATCAAGCAAATTGCATCAGATATCTTGGATGGTGAAAATTATGAGCAGTGCCCTAAAGAATTTAGTACTGAAATACTGTAAGTATGATATGGTAAACATGTCTTAAGCGTACATTATATTTTGTACATTTTCATTAGATGAAGAGTTTTAGAATTTCTGGCTCAGTTTATTTTTTTATTTTTTTATTTTGAAAAACATAGTAAATTGATTTCTTTTGTAATGTTATTTTTTTATTTTTTTGTTATAGAAAATTCATTGAAGGTTATGCAAAGAAAGTCCAGAACATTCAAGAAAGGTTTGGGTTAACCAAGAAGACTAATTTGCTCCCAGGTTTTAAAATTTATTTAATTCATTTATATATTTAGTGGGTTAGAGGAAAATTTCGAAAATAAGGTGGTAAAAGTGATAAGTCTGTGTAATGTGTTGCTTATATGACCATAAAGCGCACATTTTGTGGCATGCAAAATTCAAGAAGATTTACAAAATTTTGTGCATCTCAACTAAATACCTGGAAAAATGAGAAAACCAAAAATATTTCTAATACAATAAATATGTGGGGAAATTATAACTGGAAGCAACACTTTATTATGGACCATTTTATTGCAGAAATATCTAACTATATTACTGTTCTAATTTAAAGTTGAAAAGCAGCTGGAAAGAATTACTGTCAGTCAGTTGGAAGAGTTTATCGAGACATGCCGAAATAAATACTTGAGAGCAAAAGTGGAACCAGGTAATGCTTCGGTTCATGTTAAATTAAGTTTCAAATAATTCTAAATGACGTAAAACTATGTATCTAATGTTTTCAGGCACTGCCGTTGGCGCGTTAGCAGCGCAAAGCATCGGGGAGCCAGCAACGCAGATGACTTTAAAAACTTTTCACTTTGCTGGTGTGGCTTCCATGAATATTAGCCAAGGTGTACCACGAATCATGGAAATTATAAATGCCACCAAAAAAATCTGCACCCCAGTTATTACAGCCAAACTTGACAACAAAACAAATGCTGAAGCTGCAAGGAGAGTCAAAGGACGCATTGAAAAAACTACCCTAGGCGATGTAAGTAATATACAGTTCATTGAAATTCAATGTTTTGGTAGCAGACCATCAAAAATGAAAATGATAATTTGGTTGGATTTTTTAAATTTGTTTTAAACGAATTAAAATAGGTGACAGAGTTTATTGAAGTTCTATTCATGACGGATGAATGTTTGATATTAATTAAGTTGGACTTAAAACGCATCGGTCTGTTAATGGTATGTGTTGGTATTAATTAAAAACATATTTTCTGAGATTTTTATAGAGGCAGGAACATGCCTGGTTCAAAAAGTTATTCTTGTAACTCTTTTTTAATTTTTTTTCTGTAGCTTGAAATCGATACAGCAACTGTGGTTGATTCAATTTGTGCGGCACGAATAAACGTGAAGCACCAGCATGTTAGAATTTACAAGGAAGGAATTATTGCCATCGAACCTCAAAAAACAAAGAAATGCGACTTGTACTTCGCCATAATGGCTCTACGAAGGGATTTGCCAAGAGTTGTGATTAAGGTTAGATGGTGTTTGAATTACAAGTGTTTGAGGAATTAATTCACTATTTGCAAGTTTCAAGCCTCTTCTTTTTATATATTTAAATAGGGCTTGCCGATGGTTTCCAAAGCGATTATTAACTATGATGATTCATCAGGTAACAAAATCTACGAGCTCCTAATTGAAGGAAACAATTTTCGGGAGGTCCTAGCTACTCCAGGTATACTTTATTATTGTGATAAAATTGATGTATGTTATAAATCAGGGTGGTTCAACATGCCGCATGTGTCCCTCAAAGAGATTTTTGGCAGCCCACTCCAACGCTCAAGAGAAAAACATCCGTAAAGCCTTAAAATTAAAGTTTGACACTTGCTATACAGGTACGCACGTTTTAGGGAAAATACCAATGTCAACAATTATAAAAATATAAGTACCGTAATCTTTAAATAATTAGAATGTGTGGTCCGCAGGCTATGTGTCGAAGAACTCTTGCGGCCCACAGGTTTCGTAACGAATTACTCTTTTGTTATGAAAAGTTGGACCACCCTGATATAAATGTTTTCAGTGCTAAACGAATTTTAATTTGGCTGTTCTTAATTTTCATATCAGGCGTAAATTTCTCTAAATCTACATCCAATAATATTTCTGAAGTCAGTTCGACCTTAGGAATCGACGCAGCCAGGTACTGTCTATAATAAACAGCAATGACTATGGCATGTTGATACAATTACTAAGTTACCAATTCAAACTTTTTATCTTCATCAGAGACACCATCATTAGGGAAATATTGGAAACGATGCAAGGCCATGGACTGAACATTGATAAAAGGCATTTGATGCTCTTGGCAGATTTAATGACATGCATGGTCAGTAAAACTTAATTTCATACCAAATTGTATGATTTACGTTTTGAAATTTGTTGTAAATTTTTATAACCGACTTATGTGCAAAATCTAGAATATTGATTTTTGTATATCATTTAATTGTTATACGTATTCTTAAATTATATTAACAACAACATGTACAATGATAACTTTGCAGGGAGAAGTCCTTGGTGTCACACGATTTGGATTTGAAAAAATGAAAGAAAGTGTTTTGATGTTGGCATCGGTAAGCTTGAGTTTATTAAAAATTTCAAACCTTCCACTTTTAGGTTGCAAATTCAATGCTTTATTTCGTAATTACAGTTTGAGAAAACCTCAGATCATCTGTTTGATGCTGCCTATTATGGACAGAAAGATGCAATCAACGGTGTTAGTGAATCAATTATAATGGGCAATCCAATCAATGTTGGGACTGGCTTGTTCAAGTTACTTGCAAAATATCCTTTTTATCAATTTGAAATCTTTTGTTTTGTTTCACAGAATGTCCATTTGAATTATCGTAATTTCCTTAATAAGTTCTTACAGGTCAAAAACCGAATCTTGTTACACTCAATTCATTAGTTGATGTTCCCGAATTTCATTTGCCCATCGTCAGCTGAGGGTTGGGAGTTATCTTTACAAGAAAATAAGTCTTATTTATTTTATTATTATCAGCATTGCTGTGAGTTGGAAAACATGTTTTTCTTAACAATTAAACTTTTTGTTTGTATAATTTTGTGTTTATCATTCCATGATGTTTGCTTATCAAGTTATCATTATAGTTACTCTGTGTTAATGTAAGATGGTAGTATATGTTCCATAAATTCACCGAAGAATCAAACATGATGACTGCATGGGATTATGATCTTTGTGACTTACGAAGATTCTCTAAAGCATATCTAGTAACTTAATCTGAGGTTTATCTACTGGCATATACAGTGCGGGTCGTATAAAAAATAAGTGGGAGTACTGCGGAGTAATATTGTGAAGCACGCCAGTCGTGACTGCGGGAGCGACAGTCCTCTCTCTCTCCTTTGCAGCCTGGCGTGCAGCTTCCTATGTGTGCATGCGCAAAACAGTCAAACACCGTGCTGCTGGAGCTGTGAAACGCACAAGTTACATACACTTTTTTAATCTTTTTTTCATTAACTGGGGGATGGCTAAAGAGTTAATTAAATAAATTTAAGATATAGATTAAGAATAAATTAAATTAGAAAGAATTGAAGAAAAAATACTCATTATATTAAATGTTATCGATGATATCCAGTGATTGGGGGTGCTGCAGTTCCACAGTGCCCATGCACGAGCTGCCACTGGTCATATAAATAATGGTTATGCCATCAACAGGACAACTTAAATAATAGGTTATATTCCTATAATTTAAATTATCGAGGGTTATTTTTATTTATTTATTTATTTAAAAGTTTTACCAGAACAAAAAAAATACATTGTTATATTTTTTTAATAAAAATAATGATTACTCCATCAACAGGTTTAGGATAACTGAATTTTTTAAGGTCAAACAAGAGATATTAGCAGATTTGACACTTAATTTCCAGTGCAAATTAAATGGATGAATGATAAACTATTAAATTAATTAATTTAATAAAACATTAAATTAAAACATTAAAGCGGTAATTGCTCTATTTATGGCTATATAAATTGCATTTCTATTTTATCAATATTCAAATCTATAATTAAGTTGAATATATTTTAATTATATATATTCATGCATTTGCAAGTTTACCACATTATTGCATGCAATATTTCAATATATAACAGCGCTGCATTATATATACTAAGGTACGAATATAATTTTCAGATATTTCTTGGTTGGATAAGTGCCACAAATTGCTGTTAATTTTCAAAAAACACCATTTTTTTTTACTATAAACTGACTTCATTTGCTACTTGACAAATGCAGTGTTTATTCACCAATTATTCCACGTGTTCCTAAGCAAGGGCAAATCCATTTTTCCTGGTAGTGACTGTAGGGGACAATCTTTACACATTTAATGAAGCGATTTTTTTAGAAATTTTGAATGCCCCTTTCTTTAAGCGCCGACAGCGCCCTCTTGGTTTTCATCTGCCACGTCGTTGTGATCGAGTGGACGTTTATGTGTTGTTTGTACATGAATTTCGTTTAAACAATGCGTTGTATTCTAAACACGGCCATATTATGGGCCGTATTGATTGTTGCAATAGATGCCTTAATGTTTCATTTACCTCCGAACGGTAAGAAATGCCTGAAAGAGGAAATACACGAGAAAGTGTTGGTCACCGGTGAATATGACTCTTCTGATGCCTTGGGTCACAAACTTGAATTGAGCGTAATTAAGATTTGAACTATTTCATTTTATTTCTTTAAATAATACGTTGTACTAAGTTTATAATACTATTGTTTTCTATGGGATGTTAACGTTGAGTTTAGTTGCAAATGCTTTGCAGTGTTTAGAGCACATGAATCGAAAGTTGTACTTGCACCCAGCTTTCCCGTTTTTTGTGTACATTTTTAGATTACTGATACCAAAGGACATACGCTCGTGGAAAGGGAAGACACCGCAAAAGGCAAATTTGCCTTTACCACAGATTCTTACGATGTCTTTGAGATCTGCTTCATATCACATGTACCTATTGGACAGATCAATATTGACCGAGAAATCACCCTAAATATGAAACATGGAGTCGAGGCGAAAAACTATGATGTGGTAGGTAGTCAAGACTTTGATGCGTTTTTTTTTGTTTTTTTTTTTCGTAGGTTTGAAAATCATTAAAACATGTTAAGGTTGGCAAAAACTTTAATAGGAGTTTTGATGAGACAAGATTTGTTTATGAGAAACTAGCTTTTGTTAAACTAGACAAGTTTTGTTCATGGATTCAGTATGCTGTTTTCAGCTGAAGGATCATGGGAGTTCAGCTTTGGGAAAATTATTTACTTATGATAAATACTCGATTTGCGCATGCCATTTTGATCTAAAACAAAATTATATCGCACAAGAAATTATATCGCTTACCTCTCACACGTCACTTGTGAGACTAGCTAGCCCAGGTGGAAACCTGGGTTAAATTTCCCTTTATCTACTCTTGTCCCCAGATGAATATTGCGTAATGAACTTGGATGAATAACTTAGTCCTGGCGAATTATTACTAGTTAAAAACAGGTCTTTATTCATTGAGAATTAACACTTAAATTTAATACATAAAACTACAACAACAAATAGAGAATGCCTAGAATGCATCATAAATGATATTCTAGGTTCAAGAGCCTGAACTTGTCTGAGCTCTCGCATCAAAATTCCTCCCTATATATCTCAGGTCCTATACAGGGGCAACTGGGCTGGATGGATCCAATCATGCCCTTCGTAAACATTATCTGTTGCCCCCGTATTGGCTCTCCGAGCAGACGGAGGAGCACTTTAAAAGGTCACTAATTGAAGGTAAACAAACCGTGATTTGTTTACTTGAAAAGGGGGGAAGTGTGAAACCCCTCAAAAAATCCCCTGTAAGTATTTAAATTATTACAATATGACAAGGCATTGAATACAATACAAAACGGACATTTTCTGTATGAAATGACCTCGAAATTGGTCATTATTTTAGGACAAATGATACCCCTGTGCTCTCCTGACCCTTAGCTTTCTAATGAACCCATACACACCCGTGTGTGTTCCGCCTTAATATACACAAATAGCAAATCTGTTGAAGTTGAAGTGGTACAATTTGAATGTTAAAATGTTTAGAATATATTTATTATGCTGTGAATCACTGGATATTTTACTTGCAATACATAAATACTCATTTATAAAGGTACTGGTACTAAATATTGAAGTTGGGGGACAAAACTTGAGTAAATGTCTTCAAATTCCTTAAATGATTGCTGTCAGTTTTGACTTTGCATGTCATTCTTGTTTCAAGTTCTGAATTCGTTATACACCATGGTTATGAATAACTGGAGCATTTTATGAACAACACTTAATATGGCTTTATAAAAACGTTCGCTGAACTAATCTCATTAGCTGGACATTAATAGAACAATTTTCTTGTAGATTGCAGAGTCCGCTAAGTTGAAACCTTTGGAAGTGGAGCTTAGAAGATTAGAAGATCTGTCAGATTCAATAGTGAAAGATTTTGCTTACATGCGCCAAAGGGAAGAAGAAATGCGTGATACAAATGGTAAGCATCATTTTCTGGAATGAGAATGAGTTTTCTAATTTCTTAAACATGGTACTGATTGTTGTCCGTTTTATTCTCCATTTTTTTCAGAATCTACTAATTCCAGAGTTTTATATTTTAGTGTATTTTCCATGTGTTGCTTATTAGGATTAGCTACGTGGCAGGTCTTGTATTTGAGACGATTCTTTAAAGCTAAAAAGCTGATTGAGTGATTGAATTGTTGAAATAATAAAAGCGAAAAAAATTGAATTCATTACCCATTTGTGCTAAAGAAGTGCCAGCAGAGTTGATCTAGCGAAATGGTTTGAATAGTGCTGTCACACAGTAGATTGAATAAGAATCTAACATTTGCATAATGCATGGAAATCTGTTTAACAACATGTTCAAAGATAGTGATTTTATACAAGATGTCCACTGCACTTTTCCCATATTTTGATTTTTGAAATCTCATAAGCCCTTCTTTTTAACCTGTACAATGTACTATGCATTTTGTCTAAAATATAAGCAGTTACAGAAAATGAAACTGATCATATCAAGTTTAACAAATACAATGATTGCAATTTCACATTTCTATATATGTCATAGTTAAAATTTCCTAGGATAGTAATCAGCTTCGTTTAATGCTTACATTGTGTTCATTTTCAGTCTTACAAACGCTTGATCCTGGCTCCGAAATAAACATTTGTTCAGTTTTCCATTTGACCTTTTATTTCTGAATGTTTATGGCAAGTTATTCCTGAAATTCCTGGTAGTTTCCTGAAATTTTTTCTAGCAAATTTAAGAACGCTGACGAGTTCTCCTGCTGAATTGCATAATATTATAAGGGTGGGTGCCAACATTGGTGGGAATTTTTACGGATGGGAGAAAATCCTTAAGTGGCTCTTTCGGATAAATGTTTAAACTGAGGTCCCATGTAGATTATTGCATGTTAAAGACCCCTCGAGAAAGGGTGGAACCTCCCCCTCATATGCAAATTTTTCAGGTACATGATAAATTTTCATCAGGTATTGCCGCTCACGACCTCTTGGGAAGTTTTTGGCCAAGAATTTGGACTAAATCATATGCATCATTGAGAAACTGTACCATCTTAATGACACAAACCATCAAAAACCGCACCAGTGCCTCAGAAAAAAAACTGAGGCAAAACCGTTTTGGCCGAAATCTGCATGCAAGGCAGGACGCAACTTTTTTGTGAAGCCAGTGGTCAAAATAAATGCAGCTTGCTACATCAACAACATTTTGATGCCGTTTGAGGATGATCCCACACAGCTAAAGTCACACTCCAGCATCTTAACAATCGTGGGATAAATTTCATCAAACCAGACATTTGGACTCCCAACTCACCAGACAACTCAGTGTGTGATTACTTTTGTGGGGACATTTGCTGCATCATCTACCAAAGCGAAAGGTCAAAACCATTCAAGGACTGAATTGCGCCATAAAAGAGGAGTATGACAACATTCCTCAGGAATATATCTAAAATGCAAGGAAAGCGTGGTCAAAGAGATGCACTCATTAGAAAGGCCAAAGGATCTCAAATCGAAAATTTCAAATGATTTGATGCAACCAGTGAATTTTGTTAAGCAATCAAAATCGTTCAGTAAATGTATGCCTCATACCATATATAATTTATATCAAATGTATGAATTGAAACATTGTGGAAAATATCTTTGCGCATATTTACTTCTAGAGTCAAAAAGTTCTGGCACTGATAATTTCGTAAGGAATACTGGCAAGTATGAGAGCTTTGTAATTATAAGTCTGCCAGTATCCCCTCTAAAAAAAATTATGGTCCACGTGAAAGAGATTATACCATGAGGCGTATTTAATTGATCGTTGTTAACGTTGGTGTTGAATTTTCAAAAATGACGATTTTCAAAAAACGCACAAACATTAAATTCTGCCACAGATTGGGTAAAACCCCAACAGAAACATGTGAAATGTTTCGTAAAGTTAATGGTGACCAGAAAGTGTCATGGAGGTCTATTTTCCAATGGCACAAATGGTTCAATACTCAAGATTCTTTGGATAATGAGGAAAGAAGTGGTTGGCCAAGCCCTGCATCAAACTTTGACATTAAATTGTGAAACGTGTGAGAGAGACAGTTCTGCGTGATCGTTGCCTATCAATTCATGGTATTGCCAAGGTTGTGGACATATTGCTCGAAAGTTGTCATGCGAATAGTGATTTGGCCCCATGCGATTTTTACCTGTTTCAGAACATTAAAGAATTGTTTAGGGGCCGCCGGTTAACTGATGAAAACTATGTTATTAAAAATTCGCCGATTGCTTTGAAAGAGTTTGCTAAAAATGGGTTTCAAAAATGTCTATAACAATTGTACAAATGCTAACAGAGGTGTGTTGTTGCAGAAGAACAATTCTTTGAAAATAATAGCGTTTGAGCAACATTTTGTGTGTTCAGTTTTCAGTTATTGTGTCAGTGCCAGAACTTTTTGACTCTAGAGGTATAAGAAAGGAGCTGTAAGCATTAGGTATGCAAGCATTGGATCGCCACATACTTTTAAACTGAGTTTTAATAGTAAGTTTGTAATCAAACATTTTCAAGATTGTTTTATTAATCTGGGGTAAAATGTAAAACTACCAACTCGTAAATTTGTAAAACGCCTATAATTCCAACCAAAAAAATCATGTTTCCCCAAAAAAAAGATATTTAGTGAAAAGAACACGTGTTTTTCCACCATAAAAATCATTTTTTTAAACAAAAGAAATCATTTTTCCAGCAAAAAAATTATTTTTCCGACATAAATAACCGTTGTTACGCTAAAAAAACATTGTTTTTCTGTAAAAAAAAACTTTTCCAAAAAAAATCAATTTTTCCTCTGTAAAAAATTGTTTTTCAAAAATGGGTGAAAATGCATCCGAAGGGCATCCGGGGGGTTTTTCTTGCATAATCCGACTCGTAATAACCTGTACTATATATATATCTGCAATAATAACCCTCAATTTCAAAAGTCGAATGCATAATCCGGCTCGTAAAAAAACTGTACTATCCATATCTGCCATAATAACCCTCAATTTCAAAAGTCAAATTTTGACCCTTTTTTGAAAAAACGGTAAGGCATTTTTTCAAAAAAAGGGTCAAAATTCGACTTTTGAAATTGAGGATTATTGCAGATATGGAAAGTACATGTTACTACGAGTCGGATTCTGCAAGAAAAATCAAGAAAAACGACTCCAAAGGGCCCTAAAAATGAAAAAGAAAAATGGGCTTTTCGCTTATTTTCAAATGCCTTTTT
>JAQGBW010003064.1:0-17408 GCA_034698625.1 Julus scanicus
GCATTTTCATTTAAATATATTGATTATGAAACATGTTATAAGCATCCATAGCATGAACAAGGTGGTGGGGTGAATATTAATTTTACATACTGTACATAGCCGCTGAAAGCGTGCTCGAATGCACCATCTGCAAAGAAGAAGCCATGGATCTACTAGAGCGACCACCTGCCACTCCGACAATGCCTGCGGTAGACGATAATCTCGTCGAACTGCCTTCGACGTTAGACTCATCATTTGAGTCTGTAGCGCCCACCCCAAAGAAATCTTTGGCATTACGCAAGACTTTGTTCAGGGCCACCAGAAGAAAGGAAACGTCTACTTGTGCAGCCGAGCTAAGTGCTCCAGCAACTTCGTCGAAGTTTTTTTTCTATAGATTTTTTTTTACTTCGACTATTTTCTTTGTATGTTTTTAACCGTTCGTAATGCCATATTCTATGTTCTTGAGCTCCATTAAGGGGTCTCAGCTTGTAAAATTTTGAAATTTATTCTTTTTACATTTTTGTATTGGTACAGAGAGTAGTTCGACAAGTTAAATTAGGCCCGCTATTTTTGTAATGTCCCTTGATCCAAATGGATCTAGAAAGCATTAGGGGGGTATGTAGCGATTCACCCTGTATTTTACACCTAATTTAGCCCTAGCTTCACTAGGACTTGTCCCTTGTCCATTTAGGACCAAGCTTGAAATGACTCAAATGAGTAACCGAACTAATTTAACTTCCCCACCATTGTATAGAGGGCTAAGGCCCATTTCAGGTCATTTAAAGACCTTATTTTTAGAAACTAGGTCAGAGTCCAAAAGGACACTAATCCCGCCACTCATTTTGAGTGGCCGTTTTTGATCACGTGGGTCTTTTCCAAATGGTATATAATGGGTACCCAAAAGCTGGTTTCAGCAGAGAGAGCAGAAGGAGGGCAAACATCGATCTGTTTCCCACCATGATAGCCTAGGCTATAGAGCGCGTGCTCCTGTACCGTATGTGCACTTATTGTTTGTTCTAATAAAATACTTAGAAATTTTCCACACAACACGAAATCTCTCTTCGATCACTTCAGACCTAACATACCACTTCGGACTCACAGTATAAGTCCTAGACTAATCACTCTCCGAGGCCTACTTCCCTCGTGTAGTACTTCTCTAGTACAATAACGCTGCAGTTCGACCTTAAGAACGTCGAACTCTGTTATTATCGAACTCATCTGGCTAACAGCCTATTTGAGGTCCATCCCTTCACTTCTCAAGTGAAGGTGTACAAACCATAGAGACTCACCAAAAGTAGTCACCTCAGTAAGTGATTAATTTACAATTCATATCTAACAAAATGGATCAAATCAAGAAATCATATTCTTCCCAAGCGCTTTATAATTTAAATTAGCCGAGATTTAACTAAAGGTGCGATAGACCTAAAAATGTTAAACAAATTAAAAAAGTGAATGAACCATTAGAAAAATACAAAAGTCGAAAGAAAAATGTTCACCCTGATTCTTTAAAATTAATATGCTTGCGAAAGGTTTAAGAAATTAACAAAGTACTGTAAATATAAAAATCAAGTTAATAATAAATTGTGAAATCATAACACATGGTGAATCAATGTCAGGGGTTTTAGGTATGTTCATCATTTTTTGTCAAAGAATGTGCTTTTAATTTCTTTAAGAGATAAAAATGTTTCGAATTATCATGTGAAGTTACTATTATATTTGTATGAGCCAAATGATAAAAACCGCAAGAACAGCTAACAAGACAGCGTACAAGACACATTCACGGATTGGAATTCAAAAATTTTATGCAAGATATTTTCTTTAAAGTTTTAAAAGATGAAGTTACAAGATTTTATAATGCTTTAAGTATACCTAATTCGGTGAGGGTTCCTTAAGGCGACCATGTGGGACTTTTGAACATTTTTATTTTTTATTTTAACGTTTACATCAGACTTATAGATTTTTTTGTTGGTTTTTCCTAAACATCGATAATATAAGAATTAGATTTTTTAGTTTTTCTATTATTGTGTTTCATTTTCTATTTCAAGTGGTGAAAGGAGATGGTTTATATGTTCGGTTTCAGCTGTTGGCTTGTTGAAGGGTTACGTTTGCATCTTTTTCGCCGTTGCAGCCACAATAAACTTTCCACATGTCTTCAAAGAATTGAATAGCACGTTCAGCAGTTGTTGCGTATTTGTCGAAAAATTGTCTTTGATACAAAAAGAAGAGTATGTACCAGTCAATTAATTCCGATGACAGTCGGTGATCACATCGCACACTTAAGCTACATGTTTTCATTTTCAAGCTGATTTATGGTGTTTGTAGGATCGTTTCTTGAAACATACTGGCCTATTGAATGGTTAGTTATTTTGTGTTTGATTCTTGGAAACAGTTTCTTGAGACATTTGTAGGTTGAGCCTCCATCGGTGCACATAACCTTTACGTCTGGATAAATAAATTTGTGCAATTAGGGCTAGATGACCTGCTTTGATTTGTTCTCAACTCAGAAAAACAGTCGATCCCAGGTATCAATATAGAATATTTCAAAAATGACAATTGAATTTGAATGTGTTTTTCTTCCATTGCCATACTTTTGTTTTGAAATAACTGTTTCATCAATTAAAATTGTCATTCCAGGTCCTCCAACTGCGTTCAAGGTTGTTTGAAATGATTGTTGCACAGATATTACGACAGTTACTGTATAAATTAACTGAGGTTTTTTTACAAAGCTGGTGCTGATCCCCTTTTTTTGTATTTCAATATTTAATTCTGATGTGGCAAACATCCTGGTGTGTTCAAACCAGGTTCCAGTTTAAGGGTCGTAAATTTTTCTGCATTTATTGTTAACACAGCCAAATTTCTAAACTAACTTTTGCTTCTTATCCAGGCTGCACCTTGCAATACTTGCACAGTTCTCACAAGGAATAGTTAAATTGCATGTTGGGATGAGACCAAGCTTTTCAGCTAACTGAATTGCTGTTTCCTCTGAGCTAAAAAGATGGCCTAATGACATAAAGTTGAGCTAAAGAAGTGCTAGATGAACTGTGCAAGAGCTTAGCGGTGGCTTCATTGTATGTTGTGACATTCAACTTTTAACTAATCTGGATATAAAGCATGTGTTTACAAAAGAGAATTCAAGATACTAGTAATTAAGTCAGTGTTTTCATTGTGAATTTAAAATTGACCTGGCTCACAGCCAAAAACTGTAATTTATAAATTCCTAAACATTAAAATTATTTGAATAAGTATGTTAAAAAACAATAAATAAAATGTTTGGAATATGATGCCATATTCAATTTTAAATGCATTTACTCTTTATAATAAAAATGTTTAAAAGCAGAAGCAAGGATTGAGGTTTGGCTGTGTTAAATATAAATGCAGACCCCTTAAGTGTAACCTGGTTAATTTTATATGAAATTGACATGAGATAAAAAAACAAAAAAAAATTATAAGTTGTATATATGGTCGACATGAAGTTTCATATATGATCAATGTTAAGATAAAGATAAAAACCAAAAACATCTCATGTGCTGAACAAAGGAACCCTTACCCATAATTCTGATACCCTGGTTGGCTTCAAAGGAGGAAACATATGCAAAGGTGTTCTTGATAAATTAAACATACCAAATGTAAACTTTTAAGATATTGGGATTAATGTTTAGATAAGAAATATTAATTTAAAAGAAAATATTTGTAAAAGACATGAACATCCATTAAATTGTGCACATAATATTGTTATTGCATTGTCAAATGATATATTTGAGTTACAAAAGAAAACAAAACATGTAAGTTTTTCATATAGGACAAGCATTACATTTATTCCTTATAAAGAAAGAACTGGTGATTGGGGAAAGAATGCATTAGATCGATATCGTTTTCAGCAAAGAATTAAAATGATGGAACACATTATTTCACCGGTACTAAATAAAGCTACTAAAACATACACAACTAAAATATTCTGGTTTAACGGTATGTTATAAGAATGATTTATGCTATGCATTATGTTTATTAACTTATTCTATTGTGTATCCTTGACACTAATATTTTATTTTTTAACCCCAAAAAAAATACTTGTTTCCTTGAAACATAGTTAATAATTGCAAATAACTATATATAAAATTTGTCCATGACACAAATGTATTTAAGTGTTTACATTTTTTCTATGTTTTTGTAAAATCAAATGATATTAGATCAATGTTGCTTGGCTAGATATATTCGAAAGACTACATTACTAATAAGAGCATATCGTACACTAATATGCTTCTTTTATTTCAAAAGTCATCTACCATAAAATGGCCATTCGCCACCAATAACTTGTTCATTTTTTCTGTGAACATTGGGGTGGAAAAACTGGAAAGCATCTGCCCTGTCACGATTGTAATTGGCAACAACAACTGTTAGATGCAGGAGATGGCTCACAAGTAAGTCCTCATTTCTGTTGCAACAATCCAGAACTGTATGAAAAAATGCGACATGAACTGATTGCATCTTTAGATCCACTCAAGATACTTGCAAACTGCATTTAATTTGTGACAAACCTTTCCTGGTGTGTTGCCAAATTAAAAGACAAATGGACTAATTCGGCATAGAAAACTTCAATTTATGATGCATGCAATAACTGAAATGTTTAATTTTGAAACAAATGTCTTTGCACTTTTTTCATTTTGATGAAATCTTGAAAAAAATTTTACTGAATAAAATGTTGTGTTGTTAACTTTAAACCACCATTGTGTTTAGTTTAATGATAGCAATAACATGCGCAGCAAAAAAGCTAGCATTTTTAATAAATTCAAAGTACATTTTTTAATTTAATCAGTTACAATTTTGATTTTACTGAATATAGTTGAAATTACACAAAACTTTCAAAAAATGTTAACAATGATATCTTTAAATAGTTTCAGAAATGTAACAGCCAAAGAACCATTGATAAATCCAATTCCTTTTATTCGACGAATTTGCTAAAATATTCATCGTTTATCTATCGTTTCCATTTAGAAGCCCCTTCAGGCTGATAGTAGTTAGGCAGGTAAACTGTATTTGTAATAAAACTTTTAAAGAATTCTCATTTAATGATTAACCTACACCAACTAATATCACATGGTATTTATTATTTTTATCCTTAACAATGGTTTGAAGTATTTAAAAACATGATCAACTTTGTGAAAGGAGCACCAAAAAATGTTTCATTTTATCCAGAATGTAGAAATTTTATCATTATCGACAAATTATTTCAAGAACTCAAAAAGAAACTGGTACATCTATTCACTGCGGGTTCACATAATAGAAACAGTATTATTTTCATTACTCAAAATTTGTTTCATTAAAGTCCTCAACAAAGAAATATTTCAGTAAATGCAGACTGTTTTTTTAAAAAAAAACACGAGATAAATTGCAAATATTTCATTTGGCGAGACAAAGGTTCCCAGAAAATATAAACCATAGATTGCTATACTCATATTTGTTAGTCGACCTTACATTACGAACAGATAATAGATTTCGTGTTCGGACAAATAATTTTCTCGACGAGTTCACTCAGTTTTATCATGAAGAAGTTCTTGGATTTTTGGTCAAACCTATGCTGTCTCTACTTGGAGGATTACTCAGCAGATCTATGAGCTTGAAATAAAATGGTTTAAAAATGTTATTTATGCCGGAAGATATTTGGGGTTTCAACAAAAGTGAACCTTTGGAAAAGCGTAAGACAATATCTAACTTTGCAGAGACTGGAAGAATCAATCAATGAATTAATGGAAAATGAACAACTGAATGACTATGAAAATTTAAAACCGATCTCAACTTCAACAGATACAAAGGTATTGCATCAACTCAAGAAAAACCAAAAACTGTTTTAAACAATCTGCTTGCTCAACCTCAACCATCTGTTTTACCACAACCTGGAACTCTTTCACACTAATCGAATGTCCTACCTTAAACTATTGTAAAACAACAACCAACTAACTTCCAGGAAATGTTTCAAACATAAACAATGTTGCAAGTCAGTTGCCTTGTTACCCACTCCTCCTGTTACTATGAATCAAAACAGTTACCTAAAATTTGGGGGTGACTTTGTAACAGCACTATTCGGGATCTGGAAACAGCTTTAGGAAGCATAACCAGGGCTTCAGTACTGCAAAAGCGCTATGGGTCTCTGTTTCCTTATGGAGGTAAAAGAAGAGGGGTTTCTTAAGGTGAATCCATCAGGCAAGACAGTGTGTACTATTACACCAGTGTTTATTAAGCACATTACAATGACAATGAGTACATAAGACTACACTATTCAATGGGCCTCACACTGACACGAGAGTATTCATGCTCAACAACACCTTATCTTAACTAAATGCTTGAGCTACAACAAAAGAAAAAGGAGGGAGCCCTACATCCTATGGTGGTGAAACACCATGCTACAAGTCTGGGTTCCTATACTAAAAATACCAAAGCCATGCTTACCAATGTGGTGTCCCTCCTGAGGTCTGAAAAACTCAAAGGATCCGCACTCCTTTGTTAAAGGTATCGTAGCAGATGAATTCCATCCTGTTGGTCTAGTAGTTGCACTCCTCACTCTACCTTTGGAGTTACTCTGCTTCTCTGGCCAAAACTCTGGGTCTTTTATACTAACTGGCCAAGGTTTCTAAGGCCCATTGCATTCTAGGTACTGAGACCCGCCTAATTTAAGGTCTGTCCCAAAAAGATAGAGCCAGTCATACTTTCTAGAATAGTTTAATCACTATATATAGTTAATTCAATGAACAATTTACTATAATTCCCGCTTATTTAGCTTGTTCTACATAGTGTACATAATTTATGCGATAAAAAATAGATGAAAACAAAATTTATGCACACTTTTTCCATTTTTAGGAATTTTTGTATGGCCCAAAATGATAGAGCACTTATGATTATCCAAATAATTAACTAATGATATGCAAATCAGTACACAAGGGTATTAAATTAAGACTATTTAAACACATTGCATTGATATTTAACATGCAAGATCATTTTCTGAGCCATTGTAAGCATTTTTATTCATGGGACAAGGAACATCACTGACGGAGTTTGAGAAAGGAAGAATTACAAACTGTACAAAGCTGGCAAATCAAATAGGTCCATTGGTAAAACTAAACCGATCTCAACATGTTGTTGAGAATTACATCCATTCCAATGGTAATTATGGCAAGAAAAAATCAAGCGGCCGTCCCAAAGCATTTACAAATCTTCAACAACGGCTTGTTACACGACGCATGAGCAATTCCAAACAATGTAGTAGAAAGATTGCTGCATCACAAGACATTCAAACATCAAAATCAACTATTTATAGAGTGATTCAGTCTTGTGACTATTTAAATTCCAAGAAAATGAAGGCAAACCCACCCCTAAACAAGCGTCATATGGAAAAGAGGATTAAATGGGCAAAATATCACATGACCTGAGATGAATCGCGGAAAAGTGTAATATGGAGTGATAAGAAGAAGTTTAATTTGGATGGGCCAGATGGTTGGAAGCATTATTGGCATAACACTAAAAAAAATGAAATGATCTTATCGAAATGACAGCAAGGTGGTGGTGGTGTTATGGTGTGGGGAGCATTTATTTGGGGTGGGAAGTCAAGTCTAGCATTCATAGATAGTCGAATGAATGCGATTGACTGTCAAGAACTGCTTGATGAACATCTGATGCCATTTACGGAAAAGTTAGGAGGCACCAGATTTACATTCCAGCAAGACAATGCTCCTATTCATAATGATAAGTCAACTTGGGAATGGTTTTTAAGCAACGGTGTCTGTGTTATGGATTGGCCTGCGTGTTTACCAGATCTAAATCCTATCGAAAACATATGGGGTATAATGGCTAGAACTGTGTACAAGCATGGCCGCCAGTTTACGAGTGTTGAGGATTTGATAAAGGCAATTCTGGTTGCATGGGACGAAATTTCTGATGAAACTCTGCATACCCTTATTAAATCTATACTAAACAGAGTGTATAAGGTTATTGCAAAAGGTGGACGCTTTATCGGCTATTGAATTTATTTTTTTTAAATTTTATTTGTCGTGTCTGGTACACCAAAGAAACTAATTTTAAATCTGCACTAGAAACAATATATGAGAGGAAAGGGATACATCGACTTAGCATTAGCTGCTCATCTATCTAGATAAACAGTAAAGAGATTTACAAAACCATGTCAACCAGTAAATTGAATTCTAGGAGAAAACTCCTAAATAGTGTGGGAGGAGAGGAAATAAATAATGTTTTGCACAACATCTATTCACAAAATTCTACAGGAGCACTAGGTGGTGTTGATCACTAAAGCTGGGTCTCCACCAAGACGGACAGGTACGTACTATATACACGTATTTACAAAAATATGCAAAAACGTTTGCCCTCTGGGTTTGTTTTAACTGCTATTTTATAAATTTATGTTGATATACAATTTTGATTTTCACATATCTTAAAAAATGGCGGCTGAAACAATCCTTGAGGACAAACTATTTGCATATGTTTGTAAAAAACGTGTATATACTACGTACATGTAAATCTTAGAGACCCGGCTTTGCATCGTGCAACCAACAACAAGTTTACTCAAAAGCAGATTCAAGAATGGCTACAGACGCAGAATGTATACACTACACAAGCCAGTACTTCATTGCTTTACAAGAAACCGAACATTAGTAAGCCATATTGATGTTTTGCAAATGGACTTGGTGGACATGCAAATGTATTGGAAATATAACAATGGCATAAAATACTTATTAACTTGTATTGATGTATTCTCAATGTATGCTTGGGCAATTCCATTTAAAAAATAAAACTGCATCTGTCATCTTGTCAGCTTTTCAAAATATATTAAGCAAGGGTAGACAGCCAACAAAGCTTCAAACTGATGCAGGTGGTGAAATAGTAAACTCAAAAGTCAAAAGTTATTTGAAAACTAAAGATATTGGGTTATATACCACAAACAATGAAAGAAGGGCTTCGGTGGTTGAGCGTTTTAACCTTACTTTAAAAACATGCATGTAAAGATATCTTGCGCATAAGGGAAATACAGTTAATTCAAATAAAGTGCATAAAGCTTTATTCCCGACACTTAAAAAGAGATATGGCAAGTTTAAAGTGAATGACACAGTATGAATTACGCAGCTGAGGCAGTCATTTCAAAAAGGATATCTTCCTCGATGGTCAGAGGAACTTTTTACTATTGCTTAAAAACTTTCATAACTACCTAAAGATTTATATACTTTAAAAGATATAAACATCTAAATAATTAAAGGTACATTTTACGATGAAGAATTGCAACAAAATTTTAAAACTGATGAAGACTTGTGGAGGATTTACAAAATGATTAAAGAACGTAGACGGGATAAAAATAGACAATTACTTGTTAAGTAGAGAGGTTAGAGCGATAAATACAACTCTTGGATTAAAGCCAGTAATATTGTTCAACTAGAAAAAGGAAGCACTCGATAATTTCTATGTTGAACTACCAAGTAACCGAAGCAGTAAATTATTTCCAGATAATACTCATGCTAATTACAAAGTTAAACTATCCATTCCTCAAACCTTAATTGATAATTATGAAGTTGCTCTTGTAGAAGCATTCTTTCTGAGGAACTGGGATAACATTATTAAAGACGATGGTTTAATAACTATATCAAACAGATTGGCTGGATCGACGAAAAACGTACAGATTGATAAAGGATATTATTAAAAACCAGAACTTCTCATTCAAGAAATAAATCGATAAATATTAGCTGTCATTACATTCATACAACTAGAAAGAAAATGTAAATTCTACAGGAAAACCCAAAATGCCGAAAGAGAATCAAGAAATATTAGTTAAAAGATTGCAAAGTGAATTGGACGCATTAAATAAAAAACCCCACTGATGAAATGAAAGTTTATCAAAGTAGTACACATGTAATTGTTGTACCTGATGATAAAGAAAAGCAGCTGAATTCTTTGACAGCACAAGCTACAGCAAAGAAAGAAATTCTTGATCAAGAAACATCAACATTGAATGATCTGATACAAAATCACAGATCAGTAGTAGCCATAAGACATAACCTAGAAAAAGAATTAGAAATTGTGAGGAATGAATACAAGGCTTCAGATGATGTACTAAGACAGTTGGTATCTGATAAAAATTTGTCTATTTTACATTTGATCAGTCCACTCTGAAAAATCCACAACTTTAAAGTTACTGTTTACATATATGGAGCTAACACCATTTAATTTTCACCATGCTTAATGATGATGCTCGGATTTGATGATGGCGAAGTACTGGAAAATACACACACCCTATAGCTAAGATTGTGTTAGCTATTGAAATGGTAAATATCATGCATGATGTAAATTTGCTAAGTATTTTTACAAATGTAATTGAGCCTCAATATATAGGAGATACTATGGCTCCTTTGCGATGTACTGTACACATTGACGATAAAGATGGAATATGTGTAACAGAAAGCTATTTACAATTGTTTTACAAGCCCGTTTCCCTACGCTACATTAATATAAGAGACTTGTATGGAACAAAAATTCATTACTCTGATGGAGTCATAGTAGTAAATAAGTTGCATTTTTGTTGTGGATGCACATCTTTATTTTAAATAAAAAAATGAGAGTTAAGTATCATTGTTCTATTTCAGCAGATCCATTTCATAGTTATTACAGCAAACAAGCGGCTTATGGTCTTCCGGTTTATAGTGGATCACGTTACCAAAGTGGACATGGAATTTTTTCTAATCTGTTTCGTATTTCTGTTTCCCTTTTAAAAAGAGGTGGAATAACAATATTATATCTAATTTGGAAGTTGGTCAAAAATGTGGGCGAATCAGCAAAAGGCTGAGTTGTTGAAACTGGAAAAAACGTATTCAACTCCTTTGTAGGCAGTGGATAAAGAATGAATAGAATAGGTATAACTCATCAGCATCAAAAACCTGAACAATCACTCACAAAGTGTACTAAGAAGCGAAACGTCACAGTTAACAATTCTGACGTGTTTTCTTAATGAGTTATTTTCCACATCATTTGTCCCGCATAGCTGTGAAGTGCAAAGTGGACGTTCATACTATACCACCAACACAAGTTTGTATACAGGGTTGCAAAAATGGCAATTTTCTTCCAATTGCAGCAATACAAGGAACAAATCATTTAGTGTATTTTATACCTGGATGTGGTGAAGACTACTGTGGAGATAAACAAATTACAGCTAGTAACCAAGAATATGCATATAATAGTTACTTTAAAATCACTATATCATCGCCACAGCTTCATGGAAAATCTTTCTTTTGTGGTAAAAGGTATTATAAAGATAAGTTACTTGCTGAGAAAGATCAAACCAAAGCTCAAGAAGGATGTGGAATAAAGAAAAGATTTGCACGGGCTAAAAAAGTGGAAAGATTGACATGATGTGAAGATTAAAGCTCGAAATTTGTGAGCAAGACAAACTTATCGTAAATAATGTTGATGTTTGCATAAAAATGATTTTATGTAAACTAGTTTTGCTTAATAGCTGTCGATGGTGATGAAGACAAATATAAAATCGGCATTGTTGCTGCTGTTATTTATGCGCATAAAGTAGCAGTTAGTCCATCTATTATTTTAGCACATGCTAAAAGTGCTGATGAAAGTACTTTTAAATATACTATTAAGCATACAGAATGCTGCACATTTAGTGTTGGAAAGGGTTTACCTTTAATCGATATACTTAATGCGTTTTTAGGAGCCCAACCTTAATTTATTATAATCAGATTGGTTAATAGTATTGCCAAGAATGGAGATATAATGCTAAACCCATTTCATTTTCAACATTAGAACTTCAATTCTCTCTGTGTTCACATTGATGGTACTCAAAATTCGAGCGTTTCCTTTACACCTAAATTCAAATCTAAGGAATGGGTGAGAACATACCAAAAATTCTGGGCAATATTATGGAAGCATTGGACCAGAAATTTCTTATGAAGAATACGGAGCTGGGTATACACTGTATGCATTAGATTTGACAGCTGATGAAAGTGCTTTAGACGGTGCACTTTTTAACTTGATAAAAACAGGATCGATGCGCATAAATATGAAATTTGAAACTCCTCTTGATTCTAATATGAGTCATCATCTTTAGAAGTTTTTTAAAACATTATCGAACTAGACAAGTCATGCAATGTTACTACTGAATATTAAGAAATGGATACATCACAATTAGAAATATTGTTATATCGTCACAGTGCAACTAAAAACTCATTTGGAGGTGTTTTAGCCTGTTATGAAATACCCCATAATACTAACCGTAAATGTTATATTATAAACTTAGACAAACACAGGGAACCTGGCTCACATTGGGTTGCAGTATATTTTAACTTAATGCAGTATATTTTAACTTAATTGGAAATGGTGAATATTTTGATAATTATGGGCTACCACCCCACCAGCCAGAAATCAGAGGATTTCTAGAATGAAATAGCATAACCTGGCAGAGTAATCCATGGAAACTTCAACACCACTGAACAACTGTTTGTGGGCAATTCTGTGCACTTTATTTAATAACACGATGTTCAGGTGTTAGTATATGCAAAATATTATTGCTTTATTACAAATGACCGACATGTTTTAAGCTTTATTCAACAGACTAATATGACTGCTAATTTATCTTCCACGATCCATTAAGGTATAATAAAATGTGTTTTTACTTAAAAATAATTTGATATTTTTAATTTAACCAGGCAGGACATCTCTTAAGAAAAAATGATTGTCTGTAACAGTTGCAAGCCAAACTAATTATAATTTTTAAAAAAATAAAGTAAATTTAAGTTTTTAGGATATGTTTAATTATTTGTATTCTGCCAAACCAGCTATCATTCATCCATGTTTTTAGTCAAAACATACAACAACTGTTTTCCTTCTTGTAAAAAGAAGCATTCCACAATAAAAACCATTCAACAATCTTTGTTCGACAAACACCTAATCAAGCTAAACTGTATTTGCTATAAAGTTTTCGAAAATGATGCCATTATTTAGGGTAAAATATTCACTTTGCTTGCACTTTGTTAGCAGTTGGCAGTAGATTATAGAAACAAAATGGCAAATCAACTTGAACCCATACTTATTTGTGATTTTATCACTTATTACATTGGTGACCATGCAGCAAGCTGTAAAAGAGAACATGAGGATGGGTAAGATTGAATTCTTTTTAAAAGTTTTGCTTTGTTAAACAAAAAAAATGTAAAAAAATCAAGTTTTGTAAAAATATTTTCAGAATTCTCTAAAATCAACATTTTAAGCAACAAAAAATGTAAAAAAAAAATATTAATTCTAAAAAAAAATTTAATTAGCAAGTATTAAAATCAAGAAAATGCTGCTGACCTAATACAATGCTTTTAGTTGCAGAGTAAAATATAATTACCCTGAAAATAATAGATAAAAATTTGTGACCCAAAAAACAAAATCGTTACAAAATTATTAAATTAGCA
Source organism: Julus scanicus (assembly GCA_034698625.1). Classification (NCBI taxonomy): domain Eukaryota; kingdom Metazoa; phylum Arthropoda; class Diplopoda; order Julida; family Julidae; genus Julus; species Julus scanicus. Next base: position 13,431 of record JAQGBW010003064.1, read on the forward strand.
ACAAAAATAACCTAAAACATATAAAGGGAGCCGACATGAGAAAAAAAATTTAAGCATACTTTATAAAATTTGAAAACTACTAAAATTTAATCTCACATTAAAAAGCAGTGTATAAGAAGTTATTTCCTGTAGCCCTAAAAATGACATCTAAAAATGGCCCTGGAAATGACCTCTTATATACTACTTGCTGCATCTAGTTAATTACTGGATTCATTCTACAGAATTGATATGGTGCATAAATTAAATACAGATATAAGTGTATGATGTACATATATGAAACTATTGAACTTATGCATATAGGGGAGCCTGTGGCACAGTTGTAATGTGTCTTTATAAAATCAGGTTTTATCAGCAACCTAATGCTTTTGATTTGCAAAGAAGCTGTATGCCAGCACTCCTTCATTAACCAAAATTTTTGTGATCTGACACAAGTATAGAAGAAAATATTTGCAGTTAGTTTTTGTCCTTGAAAAGTAATTAATTATTCAACTCGCAATTGGATTTTTATTCTAGGTGTAATTAGAAATTATTAGTAATGCGGCAATATACCATTTACAAGTGTATATATCCAGCTGTAATTTCAAACTAAAGTTTATGTTAATTAGCCAAGTGGTCAGATGTAAGGCCTTATTCAAATCGAATTAGTTATATGGGTACAGTGGGGCATGTCCCAGCATATCCCAATTAATGTTTTTGGAAAATGTTTTTAATACTTTCTCATTAATCATAACTTGAAATAAAAATCATGTTTAAAATTATGTTTTAGAGTAAAAATGGTTCACAATCACAGAAAAAACACAAATTTGGACAAGTAAGAAGTGAAGATATGAAAGATTCTGTAATTACGGTTAATTTTAATCGTATTTTTGTAATTTATATTTGGAATTTTAAATTGACATGCTGAATTAAATACAATTAATCAATGTGGTGTTCTTTTTCTTGTATAATTCGCGTGAAAAACTTTACCCCATGTGCAACCAACTCTAATCTTTTGTAGCAAAAAAACCAGTAGCTCTAAAACGGTGATAAAATGTATACAGATCCTGAAGACTTGTATATTACTGTGTTATTCTTTTAAAATGCTACAAGTTAAATATTTTTCCCAAAATGAAAAATTAATTCTAAAAAGTGTACTCACTATGCCCAGGTCTCCCTTATGGTGTTTACGGACATACATGTTGCGTTCACATAATTGCCTTCTAAACACATGCCATAAGAAATCCACAACCTTTACTTTCGATTAATGTATTGTAGAACATTATCACCTAAAATTTCAAAACATAAGCTTACCCACATCGAAAAAATAACCTTAGAAATACATTTTCCAAAATAAATTTTTGTACACAAAAATGTGTTTCAAAATATATTTAGGTGCAATGTTTTTTAGCTTTACAACATATTTAGATACATCCAAAAATATGTATAGATTGGAACATTCATGGTATTTCAAAATGCATTATAATGGTATCGTAATAGATATTTTAATATATATGTAATATCTAATTATAATGCAAAATATACTTTGAAATATTTGCCAAAATATATTTGCTTTAGTATTTCCTAATATATTTGTAAGACCTTTACATTTATGACTTACAATGCATTTCACCAGTTCTTATATCTACTTAAAAAATGTATTTAATATTATATTTTGATGCAAGCTGAAAGATATTCTATGCAATATATTCGCATATAACACAAAAATGTTTAAAATGTATTTTTCAATACCTTAAAAAATATATATTTAAATTTTAATATCTATTGTAGATTTCTTAAAAACAAATCTATACATTTGGCAAGTAAATATAAAAGGTTTAGAGGAACAAATTGGAACATTAATAAATGGAACAAAATGGAATGCATAAAAAGGAACAAAATGACTTCATGAACTTCTTTAAAATGTATCCTTATTTTCTGATGTACATGGAGTTACAGGCCTTGTTAGTATATTAGCATTGCTTGATGTAGTTGGTAAACTTTCCATCTTCTTATCCTTGTACCTTAACTGACAGCACAAGTTCAGGAGACACCTTCCAACTGATGAGGCATTTCCATCCTTGCCTTCAAATTTTAAAATGGCAGCATCTAAATATAAAAAAGTATTATAAATATGGTATTGTAAAGCTATCTTGACCGTAAATAATTATAAATAATAAAAACTTACTTCTAAGTGCATTAACTTTTGCACTTTCAAGAGCAGATTTCTTCGGCAATCCAGAAGCATTTTTTGAAGCTCCCCCTTGCAGATTTCTATCTCACTTCCAAATAGATGCATTGTTGTGGTGTTGACAAATGACACCAGTGTACGGGAAGCATTGGCTTTTTCAAATATGAAGCGGTCTACCATGATTTCAGATCCAGAAAACAACTACACGTTCTACCTGAGATAATCATAAAATACACATGTAAAATAACAGAAAAGCTTATGTAATGCTCTGTAGTAACTTCTGTAGTACCTTTAAATTGTTTGGTTCAGGGGTATTTTGAACTGTTTGTAGAAATAGTCGTAGCTTTGGTAAGACTACTGATAAGTCTAAATATAAAATATGAAGTATAAAAACAGAATAAAACCATTGCTATGATTATTGTTAAAATAAAATAAATAAGGCATAATTGGCACATTTTTAAACAAATTTGGAGTTACCTTTAATGACATTGTCTTTTAGTGATTGAAGCTCCTCTTATAATTTTTTGACTTGATTTTTTAAATCCCTACTTTCAGTATTTTCTTCCTATTTGCAAGGTATATTTTGATTAAAAGACATTTTAAATTGATATTAGTTTTAAAAAATTAAGTGATAATTTAGATTGGCCACCTTTTACTTTGGCCACCTTTTTAATTCTTAGAAGTTTTTCAAGTGATGGTTTTCGTTCTGAAATTTTCATTTTAATACAAATATGAAATTAAACTTACAATTATTATTATAATTTCTACATATACCAATTAATAAAATTTCAAATTTACAGTGTATTTTAATTACCTGCAATGTGAAGAACCTCTGCATCATAAACAGGCCATCCTCCTAATGGCCGCTTTTTCTGATTTTGTCTCCACTCTACAATATAAGTTTACTGATTTTTACCTGCTAATTCTTCTTCTAAAAATGTCTGCATCGAAATTTTTGATCCAATTTTGGGAAACAATACTGACTTTACCATCATCTTCACAGCTTTTCTATTTTACGAGGGCAAACTTTAAGCCAATCTCAGCCATCCTGATTATAATGGATACAGAATCTAAAAATAAAATAGTTTAATACGGCTCATAATGTGGTTAAGGAAATATTTCTCACTTTCTTATCATATCCAATTCTGATAATGCAGGAAAATATTACTCCATTACTGTAGAATTTGTATCAAAAAGACTAATGACATTTGTCCTTTAGTGATCATTCCTAAATATTTGTTCCAAATAATTCCTTTTGTGTAATACAATGACATATATTTCTATACTCCAAATTATCCCTATTCCTTTTTTTTAAATATTTGCAATACTGCATTGCTAATTCTTAATAATTAAAAAAATTACAATGGAATGTTTTTTAAATACTGTAGGAGAGCAATATTAAAATAGCAATTGTTTCTATTCAGTTTTGTTGAGTAACATTTTTATTTCCCTATACATATTTATGTGCATGTGGGTAATAGAAAGCTTACTCAACAAAACTTAGTAAAAACAGTTGTATATTTTAGTTATTAGCTAACAGTATTTTAAAAATATCTCCTCAAATAAATCAATGTGTTCAAGACAACAGTATTTATTTTATGTACCATTAGAAGTTGAATGAAATTTATAAAAGTGTTTGAAATATCGGTACTTTCCTGTTATAGAGGGGCATTTTCCAAAAAAAAATTTTGGGGAGAAAAGAGGCCAAAAATCTTTAAGGATTTTTGTATTATTATGTCAACCTTGTCATTTCAATGCAACTAATTAAGGTGATTGACCTTGATCAATTAAACACTGATTACTAATTTGGG